>JAYMFT010388527.1:0-19895 GCA_038088735.1 Panulirus argus | reverse complement strand
CTGCCAAGTCCACTCCCAGATATCTAAAACACTTCACTTCCTCCAATTTTTCTCCATTCAAACTCACATCCCAAATACCTTGTCCCTCAGCCCTGCTGAACACAATAACCTTACTCTTATTCACATCTATTTATTCACATCTATCTACTCTCAGCTTTCTCCTTTCACACACTTTTCCAAACTGAATCACCATTGTCTACAGTTTCTTACTCGAATCAGCCACCAGCGCTGTACCACTCGCGAGCAACAATTGACTCACTTCCCAGGCCCTCTCATCCCCAACAGACTGCATACCCACCCCTCTGTCCAAAACTCTTGCATTTACCTCCCCAACCACCCCATCCATATACAAATCAAACAACCATGAGGACATCCCACACCCCTACCAAAAAACGACCTTCAGTGAGAACTAATCACGCTCCTCTTTTCCTGCTTGTACACATGTCTTACACCCTTGATAAAAATTTCTCACTGCTTCTAGCAGCTTACTTCCCACACCAAGTACTCTTAAGAACTTCCACAAATTCTCTCTATCAATCCTATCATATGCCTCCTCCACATCCATAAATGCCACATACAAATCCATCTCTTTTTCCAAGTATTTCTCACATACATTCTTCAAAGCAAACACCTGATCCATGTATCCTCTACCACTTACAAAACCACACTGCTCCTCCCTAATCTGATGCTCTGTACATGCTTTTACCCTCTCAATCAATACCCTACCAGAGAGATTTCCAGGAATACTCAACAAACTTATACCTCTGTAATTTGAAAATTCACCTTTATCCCCTTTGCCTTTGTACAATGGCACTGTACATGCATTCTACCAATCCTCAGGCACTTCACCATGATCCATACATACCTTGAATATTCTTACCAACCAATCAACAACACAGTCACCCCCCTTTCTTAATAAATTCAACTGCAATACCATCCAACCTTGCTGCCTTGCTGGTTTTCATCTTCCTCAAGGCTTTCACCACCACCTCTCTCTCCACCAAACCACTCTCACTGACTCTCATATTTCACACACCACCCCAACCAATACACCCTACATCTGCCTCTCTGTCATCAAGCACATTCAACAATCCTTCAAGATACTCACTCCATCTTCTCCTCCTTTCATCACTACCTGTTATCACTTCCCCCTTACCCCTTCACTGATGTTCTCATTTGTTCTCTTCTTACGCACATAATTTACCTCCTTCCAAAACATCTTTTTCCTCCCTAAAGTTTAATGATTCTCTCTCACCCCAATTCTCATTTGCCCTCTATTTTAACCTTTGCACCTTCCTCTTGACCTCCTGCTGCTTTCTCTTATAAATCTCCTATTCATTTGCACTCTTTCCTTGTAAGTATCGTCCAAATGCCTGTCTATTCTCTTTCACTAACATCTTTACCTCTTCCTCCCACCACTCACTACCCTTCTTAATCTGCCCACTTCCCATATTTCTCTTGCCACATGCATATCTTGGACATGCCATCACTGCTTCCATAAATACATCCCATTCCTCACCCACTCCCATCACTTCATTTGCTCTCACCCTTTGCCATTCTACGCTCAGTCTTTCCTTATATTTCTTTACACAAGTCTCCTTTCGAAGCTCACTTACTCTCACCACTCTCTTCTCCCCGTCGTTCTCTCTTCGTTTTTGAAAACCTCTACAAATCTTCACCTTCGCCTCCACAAGATAGTGATCAAACATCCTACCAGCTGCCCCTCTCAGCACATTTACATCCAGAAGTCTCTGTTTTGCATGCCTATCAATTAATACTTAATCTAGCAGTGCCCATTGACCATCTCTCTTACTGACATGTATACTTGTGAACATCTCTCCTTTTAAACCAGGTATTCCCAATCACCAGTCTTTTTTCAGTACACAAATCCACAAGGTCTTCACTATTTCCATTCACAACACTGAATACCCCATGTACACCAATAATACCCTCAGCTGCCACATTACTCACCTTTGCATGTAAATCACCCATCACTAATACTTGATCTTGTGCACCAAAACTACTAACGCACTCAGCTGCTCCTAAAACACTTGCCTCTCATGATCTTTCTTCTCATGACCAGGTGCATAAGCACCAATAATCACCCATCTCTCACCATCCACTTTCACTTCCTTACACTCTATCAAACACTCCCACAACTTCTGCTTCAGGAGTAGTGCAACTACTTCCTTAGCTCTTGTCCTCCTACGACGTTTCTAAACCATTCTTCGCCTTTACCCATGAGCTTCGAGAGAAGATATGCCTGATTGTCCTCAGCACTTGGTAAGTGGGCTAAGCTTTTGTAAATGAGTTTTTATTGCTTGTATGCCATTGGGATTTGGTGGGTTCATCATAAATGAATGCTTCTGTGACCTAGAGATAGTTTTCTGTCATCTTTCAATGATATATTCCAATATTTTGTCAACTCCACCCCAGTTTTAATGTATCCGGGTTGGTTGTTAGTTATGTTCAGTTAGGTCAGTTGATATATTTGATTTACCAAAACCATACAAATGTTGTATACATCCCGAGTAGATCTTTTTCACATGCTGCAGTCCATAGTGAAGTCTCATTTACATGTTCTGATATATCAGAGATAATAGATATTGTCAAGAGTCATAGAATGTTGCAGTGAAATTCAGGAGTATACATTTTTTAACTTCAAAGTGGCCATATATTCATATATAAGATCAATGTAAGAATATGCAACTTGAAATCAAACTTTACCAAGCTCTAAGTATATTTATGGATTTTTCAATAACGATTACCCATTACATTTCTCTGACTAATCCTATGCCTCTTCCTTTAATCTCTTTTCAGACTGTCCTTAAAGAGCTTCTTTTTCTGGACACTAGCAAGGCTTATGGTCCTGATGGCATCCATCCCCGTGTAATGAAAGAGTGTGCCTCTGTGCTTGCTCGTCTGTTCTTTTTCTGTTCAAAAAACAAAACTTCTTCTCCTTGGAAGCATGCACTGATACATCCCATCTCTAAGAAGGGTGACCATCCTGACCGATCTAACTATCGTCCTACTGCTTTGACATCTACCATTTCCAAAGTCTTTGAATTCCTCCTCAACTTCCATATCCTTAGACACCTCGAAAATCAGTCCTCTCTGATCACCAGCATGGCAAGATCCAATGGTGATATTCTTTCCTATTTTACTAATGTCTGGTTAACATCCCTGAAAGATTTTTGGGAGTCATGTGTTATTGCCCTTGACATATCTAAGGCTTTTGACAGGGTGTGGCACTGGGGTCTCTCTCTCTCTTTCTTTTTTTTTTTTTCTTTTTTATGTTGAAGGCTCCAGTCATGGACAAAAAAGTCTACATCAAGGACGGGCCTTAATAGAAATATAAAGAGAGCTAAGAAACAAAAAAAGGAAAGAAAGGAAAGTATTTACAAATTTTTGAGAAAGTAAAGGACCTGTCTTTTGAAATGTGCCAGGTCATAGTTATTGGGAAAGCTCCCCTCTTTTGGTTTCCCTCCCTCACTTTGCTACTTCATATTAAGCTTCCTCTCAGGCCAGTCTATCACTGTGGTTGTTGATGGATCAGCCTCCCCTACTTTCTCCATCAACAGCAGTGTCCCTCAAGGTTCTGTCCTGTCCCCTACATTTTTTCTTCTATATTTTTTCAACAATTTCCTCTCCTCCACAAAGAATCCAATGCACTCATATGCTGATGACTCAACACTGCATTCATCCACATCCTTCAGTTCTGCTCCCTCTTCTCTCATTCGATCTGCATCTTGTTTTAACACAGCTTCCTCAATAAACTCACATACGGACAGGATATCTCAGTAGGGTACACAAAATCTCCAAACTCAGTTTCTATCCAACTCTCTATCAAAAACTCCTTAAAACTCTCGCCTCTCCTCTGACAGTTCTGTAATTCCACCTTTTGACTTGAATATACTTGGTATTTCTGTAACATTCACTCTTTCTTGGAAACCCCACATTAAAGGAATAGCCATGTCTGCCTCTAAGAAGCTGGGTGTCCTGTTTAGATGTAAAAACTTCTCTTCTAAACAGTTACTCCATTTATCAAAGGGATTGATTCGCCCTTGCATGGAGTACTGCTCTCACATTCGGGGTGGTTCTAGCTCTGCATCCTTACTTAACAGAGTTGAGTGAAGGTGGTTTGACTTGTAAACTGTCCCAGGCTAACTTCCAAACTTGACCCCCTTGCCCTATGCTGCAATGTTTGTTCACTTTTCCTCTTCTACAGGCATTATTTTGGTCTTTGCTCATGAGAGCTGACTGCTTGTGTGCCAGCGCCACTAGCTAGACCACACAATACTCAGCAAGCTGCTGCATAACATGATTATTGTGTGGCCATTGCCAACTCAAGGGTGGGCCATTTTGACAAATGCTCCTTTCCCTACATGTCAAAGCTTTGGAACTCTCTACCTTCTCAGGTCTTTCCCAATAACTATGACTCGGCACATTTCAAAAGAATGGTTTTTCACTTCCTCCAAAATATGTAAATACCTTCCCTTGTCTTTTCTTTTACCATTTCAAAATTCTCTAAATATTTCAATTAAGGCCCAGCCTTGATGTGGACTTTTATCCATGACTGGTGCCTTCAACATGGAAAAAAAAAAAAAAAAAAAAAAAAAAAAAGATAAAGCAATGGGGCGGCAAAATGTGATGACTTGCCAGCATGGCAGAGGTATGTGGCCTACTAAGTGCCTTTGCAGTCCTCATATATCATGCATCTTCAACCTTGTAGGTAAGAATATTCTTGATATAACGCCTCATGGGTGAGAATATTGCCGAGATAAATCCTTGCAGGTGAAAATACTACTGAGAGAATTCCTCTTAAGTGAGACTTTTACTGAGCTAAGTATACACTCTAAGCTTCCTGTCAATTTTCAGAAATAGTGACAGATGTAGATATGTGCTATTGTTGTTAAACTTGTGTGTTTCTAAATCAGTTAAGTCATATTTAATTGATAAGAAATTCACTCTCCTCAATTTGAAATGCTCTGTGTGCACGGCTCCATCCTTGTGCGTGCGTGTTTGTTTATAAGCATGTGTGTGTGTGTTAGCTAGAGTGTGGCATATCTCCATATTATATGACATGGAGGATGCATACTTGGTAGGCTTATATATCTTGGTGGGAATCACTCTGACCTATGAAAATAGGTTACTTTACAGCTCCCTGGCACCTTTCTTGGCCAACTGCAGTTGCCATTTAGCCTTTAAATGTTAAATGCTATGCCACACGGAAGCATGTAATGTCTTAACACACTAGTTTGGATACTGTGTGTTTGAAAATGCGCACATGAAACATTTCAAGGTGATGGGTGGTAGATTTCCTTGACAGTTAAATGAAGTGATGACACGAACTCAGAAAAGTTAAGAAGAACAGCACATAACACCTACAAGGGTTTCTTACTGCTAACACATGATAGGAAGCTTAGGTGTCTATACTTAGTGGGCAATAGATGCACATACTGGAGCAGAAGATGCAATTTTGAAATTGTACATCGAAGAGTTTTACCTATGGGGAAGAAGATGCATTTTTGAAAGTGTACGGCCAAGAAGAGTCATGTCTCCTGTCTTCAAGGGCAAAATAGTAAATGAAAGTCACATGGCCCTACAGTGTTCCTGATTCCAAGCTGATTGACCAAGAGTTGCTAAATGTTTCATACTAGTGTGTCTAATAAGCTGCTGTGCTTCATTATAACAATTTGCCATATAATTGCCTAAAATACCTTAATGACTACACTCCTATATATTTCCTTACTCCCTCTACAGAGATGGCTGTTAATGCCGTTGATGTCATCATCAGCCAGGCCCACATAATTGAAATGTGGGAGCTTGGGACACCAGTGACCAGAATTGCTGCTGAAAGGGCCTTCTCACATAGCAGCATGCAACAATAGATAAGGAGATGGCAGGAAGAGTGCTCAGTTTGGATGACATCACAAAGTGGACGACCCCAGTATACGATGTGTGAGGAGGAATTGATGGTGCTGGTAGTGCAGGAACAATATCTACACTCCCACATTCCTGCTAAGATAGAGAAACTTAACTAAACACACAAGGAAGCATGCCTTGGATTTGCCCAACAGCATTAACAACTGGGAGAAGATTACTGGAAAGACATAATCTTTACAGATGAAAAAATTATTTCCTCTGATGAGGCAGGTTCAAAGTTGTGCTGGCTCCCTCGCAATACCCGTTACTATTCTGAGAATATTTCCAAGCCTCAGCATAATGGCAGAAAGCAAGTGTCATTTTGGGGAAGGATGTGGAAACATGGGCCTGGAAGTTGGTTGAACTGAAGGTTGCTTTAACAGGCAACAATACATTTAAATATTAGATGTTCTTTTTTCTTCTGTTCAAGTCTTGGCCATCACAGAACCAAATGTCATCATGCTGATACAGGATAAGTGTTCAGTACACACAAATGGAGTTCTGTTTGTGTAAGTGGTTTAGTACCCTCCCAGAAATTCAAGCCTTGGATGGGTCATTGAAAGGGTGTGACATGAACCCTATAGACAACCTGTGGGCAATTATGTGCTGAGAATAGAACATGGACGAGGCTAGGAACTGACAAGAAATCATGGACACTACATGCAAGGTATGGGACAGCCTTCGTTGCTGCCTCAGTGTCTACAGAAACCTTGTCCATTCTGTTCCGAAAAGGATTCAGGAGGTTTTCAATGCCTATGGGAGATGGTAATCACATCAAATATAATTAAGGTTACTCTATCATATTACTGCATTAACTAATGTTCCTGTATGTCATGTATTTTTATTCTAATCACACAACACCATCAGTCTCTCTTACTTTATAGGGAATTCCTGAAAATAGTGTAATGGATCCTTTTAATACTTATCTATGAGGGATATAAACTCTAACTCCAGTGTTTAGTCTCATATTCCAAAACCTTTAAAAGGTAAAGCATCACTCGGCTATCTGGCTCTATGTTGTTGTGCAAGGGAAACATAAAGTCTATTACCTACGACTAGTGTACACAAATAAAAAAAAATCTAGCTAAAGTTGCCGAGTTTCTCTGTTCTTAATCTAACCCTAAACAATTATTTCATTATGTGACACCCACAAGGAGAGGGTTGCCCAGTTCCATGTTGATGTAGCGGTCACTATTGATTATAATTACATAATCTGGAAAGCACCCAAAATTATGAAATAAATTCTCATCAAATACCAACCAAATACACAAGTTCTGACTGAATGCAATTAATCACATACAAAATTATCAAACGGACAATAATTCACAAGTAAGTCCATAGCCGTCACCTCCACCCTCACCAGAACAGCTTTGTTCCCAGACTAAGGCACCTATGTTCACTCAATATGAATCATACGCTCCAGATTCACAGCAGTTCCAATGTGATCATGATTCGAATATGAGAGCCATGAGTTCGCAAGTGGATCTTCAAGACTTTAGTCAGCAACTGTACCTCCTGGCTGGATGAATCGAAATAAAATGTTAACAATCTGTTGTCCCTTTATGTCATGATTATAATCAATATTTCTTCTTTCCTTTATCACTGAATGCTTTTGGTAATTATATTGTCTCTAATATCCCTTTCTTTCACCTTTCCTTTTTATTTGGCATATGTTCTTCATCCAGTCCAAAAATAATAAATAATTTCTGTTAATTATGCTCCTGATTACTAATCTTTCTAATTCAGGTGCCATCCATCTTGCAGTGAAGACCATCTGTTTTGGTTCATCAACCTCCGTTTTTCTGGCTTTCCTATAATTTCTCTTTCTGCTTACAAGCATTAATTCAGCACACACTGCACTTTTTTGAAATTCTCATCTCCAAGACCATAAACTGTGATAATTGTTGTCTCTAATTGTACATTTTTTATTCTATCTACAGCTTCAAAGTTTCCTAGGCTCCTCAGTTTCAGTGTCCTAAGGTTCCTGTCCCACTGAATCAGTCAACATGATTTGAGTCTGTTTCCCAGACCCAAAAATCACACATCCCTCCGCACTGTTTTAAGAAATAAAAGTATCACTACTCTGCATCATGGTCATTTCTTCTCGTTGAATAACTTCTGGGACATGAAGAATAACCCCCTCTGGCCTCTTCTGCTCTCTCATCATTCTATGTTCATTTCTCTGGTTACATGATTTATCAGCCTTAAATGATGCCAATCTGTGCCCATGATCATTAACTTTAATCATTAATTACCTAAGTTACATTTTCATGTCATGAAACCTCAAATAATCTTTAAATTGATGTTTGAGTTTCATTCCTTCCCTCACTAATTGCATTAACTTTTAGATCCTAATATTTTATCATTTCAAACAACAACTCCAAACTTTTGTTCTCTTGTGTTCCATGTTTTATCCCATCCTCTTGCTTCCTTGTTGTGGATCTTATCGAAAATGTCTTGTTTTCATATTCACTCTTATCTAAATCCATTTCTGGCTAATATCAAATTGAAAACAACTTTACTGTGTGATAAGTAACTTGACTGCCTTAAGTGGTCTGTTGTTTGCACTACTTTTAACCAATTACACTCCTTACATTTATTGTTCTCATATTTTCTTAGCTCATGCAGTCTAGAGGTTATCAAACTGTTCCCCCATAATAGTAAGAATAACAGTGATATAGTTAGTTAGCATACAAAAGTTTTAACCAGGGAATATTTTTCAATACAATGTTATTTACCTACATACATCTGCAGCACATACAGCAAAATTTTATCAAGCCCATGACAGCTGTATGGAGACCTTTTAGTACACTGTGAACTTCCTTTCTAAATTTTTTCACACATGATCGAATTTCCTGCATCAGCAAAGTAGTGCTGGAAACAAACAAAGTTATGGCCTCATTCTCTTACATCTAAACTCTACATGTCACATATAATAAACTTAAACCAGAGTCCTCTGTCCACAACCAGGCCCCACAGACTTTTTCATGGTTTCCCCCAACTGCTTCATATGCCCTGATTCAGCCCACTGACAGCACATTGTCTCCTGTATACCTCACACTCTCCTGTATGTTTAGGCTTTGAACCTTCAAGGCATCTTTCACTCCATCCTTCTACCTCCTCCTTGGTTTCCCCCTTTTCCATGATCCCTCAACTTCTGACTAGTACACTCTCATAGTCACCCTCTCCATATGTCCAGACCATTTCAGTACCCTCAGCTCTCTTGTACATATGTCTTTCACTACCAAACCTCTCTCTTACACTTTCATTTCTTATTCAATCAACCCAACTCACACCACAAACATTTCATTTTCAATATATCCACCCCATTCCTTACATTTTTGACTAAGGACCATGCCTTGCATCCATACAGCACCAAAGGGACTACCATAACTTCTAACAACCCTATCTTTACCCCCGTAAAAACCCTATGTCTCTCTTCAGCTCCCACGGTTCCATTAACTCATGTCCACTCCCATGGATCTAAAACATTTACTTCCTCTAGGTTTACTCCATTAAAATTCACACTTCAAATAACCTTTTCGTTTTCAATGCTAAACCTGATAACCTTGCTTCTATTTACATTTACTCTCAACTTTCTCATTTCACAAACTCTTCCAGACACCAGCTGCAGCAGTTACTTACTCAAATCTGCCACCAGCACCATGTCATTAGCATACAACAACTTACTCACCTCCCAGCACCCCTGCCAAACCCCAAAAGACTGCATACATGCTACACCAGCTCCTGTCTCCAAATCAAATAGACCTGGCAACATCACACACCCCTGAAGCATACTCAGCCTCACCTAAAACCACTTACTCTCCTGTCTTCCAACACACACACACCATACTCCCTTAGTAAAAACTCCTTGCTGCCCTCAGCAGCTTTCTTACCACACCATATATACACACAACATCTTCCAAAGAGAATCTCTATCAACACTATCACACACTTTCTCCAGATCCATATATGCCCCATATAGGTCCTCCTGTTTTTCTAGATATTTCTTACATACATTCTTCAAAGCAATCACCTGACACAAACATCCCCTAATGTTCCTCAAGCCACATTTATCCTTCCAATCTGATGCTCTGTGCCTGCCACCACAGTCTCAATCACAGCTCTCCCATACATCTTACTGACTACATTCACAAAACTTATACCTCTGTGATTTGACCAATCACTTTCGTCCCCAATCGTTTCATGCAGTGACACTATACAGGTATTTTGCCAATCTTAAGGCATCTCGCTATGAACCATCCATACATTGATTACCCTAATTAGCAAATTATCAACACCCACTCCTTTCTTAAGAAATCCAACTACAATCCCATCCTCTCCAGTTGCTTTTCTGTACTTCATCCTACACAATGTTTACACCAACTCTTCTCTCTTATCTAACCACTTTCCACGACTCTCGCACTTCACATACTTCAATGCCCAAAACATCTTACATCTGCCATGCTAGCACTGAATCTACCTATCTATCTATCTATATCTCTGATGCAGATGCATATGCCCCTCTTTACCCATTGTAACATGTTCACATTTTCACTATAAGTGCCCTGGTTCTCTTTGTAGTTTCACATCACACTGTTGTACCCTTTGTGTAATACTGATGTGAAGGATGTTCCCATTATGCATGGCATCAATACTTCAGACTGCAGGTTACACAGAGCAATAGAGTGGGTCAGTTCATGTCTTGAATTGCATTTCTTAATCTCTGTACTAGAGCACAGCAGTTTGACTTTTTAGCATGACAATGAGAACAGATAGCATGACGGTATGATGCTTGGGTGCAATGTCTTGGTTACATTGTCATGATTAAAAGGTTAGGCAGCTTTTAGTCATGAAATCTTTGTCCTACTAAGGACATCCACTTTTACCTGCGTATCATCCCACTGAAAAGGATATCCACTTGGACCAAAGCATTGTCCTACTCAGAAAGGCATCCATTTGAACCAGTGTATTGTCTTACTGAGAAGAACATCAATCCACTTGGGCTACAGTAACATATATAGCGACTGCACTGCCAATTAGACGGTTAGGGCCAAGTAGTAGAGCAATAGTCCCTCAGAAGACCCCTGCACATTTAAGGTATACTTCTGTGACTACAATTTCTTGTGCGACTCTGCCACCAGCAAGAAGGAAGAAGGAAGGCTCAGAGGTTAGTGTATTGGCCCCTCCCAATACCCTAGCTAATTCAAGGAATATCATATCCCTACCTTGAAGAAATCCATTAGGCAGCTGACTGGTGACAGCAGCCATCAGGGTGGTAATATCATCCTGACTCAGGACCACTAAAGTGGTGCCCAGAACCATCTTACACCCTTGATGCTGGCCTTGCTTTCTGTCTCATCAGAACTGGACAAATGGAATACTCCTGCCATCTTCTCCTTACAAGCACCATACATGTGATCAGACCTCACTTATTTTCTTCACATAAGTTCTCTTGCCATCTCCAGTCTGCACAATTATTTTTAAACAAAATCATGATAGAGTCCACCAAATATATGGCCCCTTGTACCCAGCATCATGGGGTGCTAAGAATTTCTGGGTTTCTGACTGATTCTAGTACCAGAGAGAGGGAGGGCTCAGACAGTAGTAATACCAGCCTCTTTCATGACCTTTCCCTCTCTGATAAAGGAGATTCTTTTTCTATTCAATGTACCAATATTTGTAATCTCTCCAGTGACCTCTCTTCTGTTGAACACCATCTATCAAGTGCCTCTCCTAATATCTTACTTATCTCTGAGACCCATTTGTCTAATAATGTTCTCACTAACCCCTTTTTCATATCCAACTATAATCACTCACAATTCTGGTTTGAAGGTAATGACTGTGCTTATTCCAACATCAACACACCAGCACACCTTGAAGAATGTGAGTCTCCAAGCTTAGATGTTATCTGGCTCAACAATTTCCACAGAGCATCTCTATCAACACTATCACACACTTTCTCCAGATCCATATATGCCCCATGTAGGTCCTCTTGTTTCTCTAGATATTTCTTACATATATTCTTCAAAGCAATCACCTTACACAAACATCCCCTAATGTTCCTCAAGCCACATTTATCCATCCAATCTGATGCTCTGTGCATGCTGTCACTGCCTCAATCACCGCTTTTCCTTACATCTTACCGACTACACTCACAAAACTTATACCTCTGTGATTTGACCAATCACTTTCGTCCCCCATCGCTTCATGCAGTGACACTATACAGGTATTTTGCCAATCCTAAGGCATCTTGCTATAAACCATCCATACACTGATTACCCTAATTAGTCAATTATCAACACTCACTCCTTTCTAAAGAAATCCAACTACAATCCCATCCACTCCAGCTGTTTTCCTGTACTTCATCCTACACAATATTTATACCAACTCTTCTCCTTTACCTAACCACTTTCCACGACTCTCGCACTTCACATACTTCCATGCCCAAAACATCTTACATGTGCCATGCTAGCATTGAATCTGTCTATCTATCTATCTAACTATTTATCTATCTATCTATATCTCTGATGCAGATGCATATGCCCCTCTTTACCCATTGTAACATGTTCACATTTTCACTATAAGTGCCCTGGTTCTCTTTGTAGTTTCACATCACACTGTTGTACCCTTTGTGTAATACTGATGTGAAGGATGTTCCCATTATGCATGGCATCAATACTTCAGACTGCAGGTTACACAGAGCAATAGAGTGGGTCAGTTCATGTCTTGAATTGCATTTCTTAATCTCTATACTAGAGCACAGTAGTTCAACTTTTCAGCATGACAATGAGAACAGACAGCACGAAGGTATGATCCTTGGGTACAATGTCTTTGATGTACTGTCATGCTTAAAAGGTTGGGCAGTTTTTAGTCATGAAATCTTTGTCCTATTGAGGACATCCACTTGGACCTGTGTATTATCCCACTGAAAAGGACATCCACTTGGACCAAAGCACTGTCCTACTCAAAAAGACATCCGTTTGAACCAGTGTATTGTCCTACTGAGAACATCAATCCACTTGGGCTACAATAACATACATAGAGTAACTGCACTGCCAATTAGAGGGTGGGGGATCAAGAAGGAGAGTAACAGTCCCTCAGAAGAACCCTGCAAATTTAAAGTATACTTCTGTGACTACAATTTCTTGTGCGACTCTGCCACTAGCAAGAAGGAAGAAGGAAGGCTCAGGGGTAAGTGTACTGGTCCCTCCCAATACCCTAGCTAACTCAAGGAATATTATATCCCCTACCTTGGAGAAATCCATTAGGCAGCTGACTATTGACAGCAGCCATCAGGGAGGTACTGACATCCTGACTCAGGACTGTTAAAGTGGTGCCCAGAACCATCTTACAATCTTAATGCTAGGCTTGCTGGCCATACTTCCTGTCTCACAAGAACTGGACTACTAGAACAGTCCTGCCATCTTCTCTTAATGCTAGGCTTGCTGGCCATACTGCCTGTCTCACAAGAACTGGACTCCTAGAATAGTCCTGCCATCTTCTCCTTACGAGCAACATACATACAATCAAACCTCACATGTATTCTTCACATATGTTCTCTTGCCATCTCCAGTCTGCAAAATCATTTTTAAGTATAATCATGATAGAGTCCAAAATAACAAATCTATGGCCTCTAGTACCCAGCATCATGGGGTGCTAAGAATCTCTGGGTTTCTGCCTGATTCTAGTGCCAAGGAGAGGGAGGGCTCAGATAGTAGTAGTACCAGCTTCTTCCATGACCTTTCCCTCTCTGATAAAGGAGCCTCTTTTTCTATTCAATGTACCAATATTCGTGATCTCTCTAGTAACCTCTCTTCTGTTGAACACCATCTATCAAGTACCTCTCCTAATATCTTACTTTTCTCTGAGACCTATTTGTCTAATAATGTTTTCACTAACCCCATTTTCATATCCAACTATCAGTCACAATTCTAGTTCAAAGATAATGATTGTGCTTATTCCAACATCAACACCTGTTGCATGCCTCAAGGAATGTGAGTCCACATGCTTTGATGTTATCTGGCTCTACAATTTCCACAGAGCATCTATATCAACACTATCGCACACTTTCTGCAGATCCATATATGCCTCATGTAGGTCCTCTTATTTCTGTAGATATTTTTTACATTCATTCTTCAAAGCAATCACCTGACACAAACATCCCCTATTGTTCCTCAAGCCACATTTATCCATCCAATCTGATGCTCTGTGCATGCTGCCACTGCCTCAAGCACCAATTTCCCTTAAAACTTACCGACTACACTCACAAAACTTATACCTCTGTGATTTGACCAATCACTTTTGTCCCCCATCCTTTCATACATTTGCTCCATACAGGCATTTTTCCAATCCTAAGGCACCTCACTATGAACTATACATAAGCTGTTTACCCTAACTAGTCAATTATCAACACTACCACTCCTTTCTAAAGAAATCCAACTACAATCCCATCCACTCCAGCTGCTTTCCTATGCTTCATCTTACACAACACTTACATGAACTCTTCTCTTTTACCAAACCACTTTTCCATGACTCTCTCACTTCACATACTTCCATGTTCAAAACATCTTACATCTGCCATGCTAGCATCGAATCTATCTATCTATCTATATTTGTGATGCCCATTCCCTTCAGAACTCACATCAAGGGGTTTGTCATGGCAAAAGTCTCCACTTATCCCTATCTTTACATGCCTCCCTCACATACACCATTCCAAGCATTCTTCCACCATTTCTCTCTCTCCAGTACTCTTTCACTGCATTTCCCATATTAAAGGTGGTCTTCCTCTCACATCATCCCCTTTAATCATGCTATCATACACATTCCTTGTAAATTCCCCATCTTGCATGCTTCGTACATGTCCAAACCACCTTAAAGTATTACATTTCACTCACTAACCACTGCTCAATTAATTCCCTTTGCATTCCCTCCCATACCAAATCTCTCATACACCCCTAGCATCAAATGCACTTAACTACCCTTCAACACACTCACTCCAAATTCTATTTACCTCCTCTAAACCATATTCTTATTTTCCCTGAAGTTTGCTGATACTCACTCACCCCAACTCGTATTTGCCTTCTTTTTTAGCAGCTTTCTTTTGAACATCTACTCATCTGTATGGAGCACATGACTTGTCATAAGCAATTAAAAGAGCTAGAGCTTTACGATCTCCAGTGTTAGAAAAAGAGATATATGATAAAATATGCCTGACAACGTATAGAGGGCATAAAGAACAATATTCTGAACTTGAAAACAACCAAACAATGATGATACAGAATCATCAAGTCAAGAGTAATTCCTGACAACATAACCAAAAATGCATAAGACAGAGATGCATAAATGCCCAGCAAGGAAGGTGGAATGATAACTTAATGTTATACCAGGTGATCTGGGAAATTTAAATGAAGCAATTTCAGAAACATTCAAAAGATTGGACTAAGGGTTGAAGACAATACCAGATGGACCAAGAATTGATAAATATGCCAGGGAAGAAGCTGCCTAAAAATAACAGCATTATACAAATGACCAGACAAGTGAAGGGAAGAGGCAAGGCAGTCGAGAGTCAACATTCATCAAGTGGTGGGTGCAACAAGCTATCCCTGTCAGCATGGCAAAATCTCTGCAGATACTTGTAGGTTGTAGGTACATAGGTAGGTACTCTCATACATCTCTCTCTTCTCTTTCACTAGCAAACTAACTTCTTAATCCCACCATTCACTACCCTTTCTCATCTGTCCTCCTCCCACCTTCCACATGCCACATACTTCACTCACACGTGTAAACAGAGCTTCCCTAAATGCCTACCATTTGTCACTCACTCCCTTATCATCATTTACTCTCAGTTTTTGCTATTCTATACTCAGTCTCTCCCGGTATTTCAAACTGAGCTTCCACCTCTATCTGCATGTCTCTGAATTACATGTACACTTAATTCACTAGTTATAATATCAACCTACCATTGTAGGTCCCTTACCACTCTCAAGCCTTTTAAGTATCTCCAGTTCTCTTTCTCATAATAACTTTTTCTTCATTAGTAGAAGAACTTCTTGGATTCTTTGGGGTGCCATAGCTATGGTAAACAGATGAAATTACAGTAACACAGAAATGGCAACACTAAACAAGCTCCACACAGTAGATGTGAAGATGTACTCTGATGAACCAAAACAAATGCAGCTATGAGGGAGATGCAGCCACATCAGACACACACAATGCTCTTGCTCAGTGAAACAAAATTGAAAATCTACTATTTTTAAAAAAAATGGGTAGAAACTGGTCACATGAAACATGACACTAATGAAACAAATACACAATGAAATGACTCAACAAGCACTAAACAACTGCCATCCCAAACTAGTCTTAAACACCACTCCACCAGACTTATATTCATCTGAAGCTACAGTACCAAAGCATGTACAAGTTATCCTTTCTCATCTACCAAGTATACTCGGGTACAGGACAAATATTTTTTACCTTTCTCATCTACCATATACACTTGTGCACATGAAAAGTTATTATGACCAAGTAATTGTGCAAAAAGTATGTGAACACCCTATACACAAGTATTATTTTTGAGAGGTTCAAATGTAGGTAACAGATACAATGGACTCACATTATATCATGAGAATGAGACCAACAAACACCACTAAACGATGTATATTTAAATAAACACTTGTAGAGATATAGAAAAATATATTGCTGAAATATAATGCTGGAACATGACAAGAACCAAGAAAAAGACACATAAATAGTAAAGTACCTCATCAGTGCAGCATTTGCTTAACTCCACTGCCGAGCTAACTTGTCACAACATGTGTATCCAAGGGGTGAGAGTAGAATGGTGTAAGCCCCCCCCCCCCAGACTATATGATATACAATAAACTTACTCAACAAATCTTACAATAATTCAAGTCCTTTTAGTCTCTCATAAGGAAAAATATATGCATAGTTATAGGTTTCAATGATTTATACTAGCGATCAATGAAACCATCTTGTCAATGTCACCACTTTTTCAAACCCATGATACAAGTCTATAATAAAAAAATTCCTGTACCTGCAAAAGCACATAAATTTGTGTAATTGAATAAAACTCATTATAAACTTGCTCCTCTACAACAGCTGTATTCAATATTATCAGAATGTGACTAATATTAGTGGCTGAATTCCAAAACAGAATAACTTAAAAGCACCAAGTTCTTTAACATACAATGTGTTCTTGTTTTGCATTTTCATTTTTGTCACAGTGATTACATAATTTCATAATTCACCCCCCTCTCAACTATATCCTAGATACGTATGAGCCTCTCTCAGCCCTAGAGCTACACAGCTCACTCACCCTTTATATGAAGAAAAAAAAAAATTGTTTATAGCTTACTTGTTTTTGCTCCATCACCCAACAATTTTAACTTCTTGCATAACTTGCACTTTTTTTTTTTTTTACAATGGAGGCTCCTGTCATGGACAAAAGAAAATGAAAAGGAAAAAGAAGAGATAAAGGAAAGTACTTACAAATTTAGGAGGAAGTGCAAAGCTTGCCTTTTAAAAAGTGCTAGGTCATAGCTATTGGGAAAACAATGAAAGGGTAGAGAGTTCCAAAGCTTCAAGGTGTAGGAAAAGAAACACATCAAAATGTCCAACCCATTAGCTGCCAGCATCCACAGGTAATCATCTGACAAAGCAGGATAGAATTAAAAGAGGTTGCAGGTATGTGTTCATTCATGTACCATGGGAGTTCAAGAATCCTCTGATCTGGGTAATTTGTGGGTGATGTTGAGGGATGAGAAAGGGCCAGATGCTGAGGATATCTTGGGATCTACAGGTGATGTAGAGGCTTTGGGAGGGGCCAGTTGTGAAGGAAGTCTTTGGATCTATTGGTGATGTAGAGGGCTGGGCAAGGACCAGGTGTTGAGGATGTTTTCAAATATACAGGTAACGTAGAAGGCAAGGGCCAGGTGTCAGGGATGTCTTGGAATCTACAGGTGATGCAGAGGGCTGTGCATGGCCAGGTTTCAAGGATATCTTGGGATTTACAGGTGGTGTAGAGGCTGAGCAACTGTTATTTTTAGAATCTCATTTTCTTTAAGATGAAAATCCTCCCAGATCATCCATTAATTGTGTTCTGTACTTCTCTGAAAACCTTCCCAATATGTGAATTAAGAATTCTACAGCGTGCTAAGAATTTCACAAATCTAAATTAGTACAATGCAGATGCATACGCCCCTCATTTATCCATTGTAACATATTCACATTTTTGTTTTAATTGCCTTGGTTCTCTTTGTAATTTCACATCACACTCATATCCTTGTGTGTAATACTGTTGTGTAGGATGTTCCCATTATGCATGGCATCAATACTTCAGACTGCAGATTATGCAGAGCAATAGAGTGAGTCAGTTCAAGTCTTAATTGCATTTCTTAATCTCTATACTAGAGCACTGCAGTTCGACTTTTCAGCATGAAAATGAGGACAGATAGCATGATGGTGTGATCCTTGGGTACAATGTCTTTCTTGTATTGTCATACTTAAAAGGTTACGCAGCTTTTAGTCATGAAATCTTTGTCCTACTGAGGACATCCACTAGGACCTGTGTATTATCCCACTGAGAAGGACATCCACTTGGACCACAGAATTGTCCCACTCAGAAAGAAATCTACTTGGACCAGTGTATTGTCCAACTGAGAAGGATATCAATCCACTTGGGCTATAGTAACATATATAGTGACTGCACCACCAATAAGAGGGAGGGCTCAAGTAGTAGAGTGACAGTCCCTCAGAAGACCCCTGCAAATTTAAGGTATACTTCTATGACTACACATTCTTGTGTGACTCTGCCACTAGGGAGAAGGAGGGCTCAGGGGATAGTGTATTGGCCCCTCCCAATACCCTAGTTAACTTAGGGAATATCACATCCCCTATCTTGGAGAAATCCATAAGGCAGATGGCTGTTGACAGCAGCCTTCAGGGTGGTATTACCATCCAGACTCAGGCATTAAATTGGTGCCTGGAACCATCTTACACCCTTGATGCTAGAATTGCTGGCCTTACTTCCTGTCTCATTCTAGGATTGCTGCCTTTCTTTCTCATCAGAACTGGACTACTGGAATAGACCTGCCATCTTCTCCTTACAAGCACCATACATGTAATCAAACCTCACTTATTTTCCTCACACAAGTTCTCTTGCCATCTCCTGTCTGCATAATCATTTTCAAATATAATCATCATAAAGTCCAACAAGCTTACAGCCCCTAGTCCCCAGCATAATGAGGTGCTGATAATCTCTGGGTTTCCACCTGATTCTAGCACCAAGGAGAGGATGGATTCAGACAATAGTAGTACCAGCCCCTCCCATGAACTCTCCCTCTCTGATAAAGGAGCCTCTTTTTCAATTCACTATACCAATATTCTCTCTAGTAATGTCTCTTCTGTTGACACCATCTATCTAGCAACTCACCTAATATCTTACTATTCCGGTTCAAAGATGATTCTGTGCTTATTCCAACATCAACACACCTCTTGTATGCCTTGAGGAATGCGAGTTTCTAAACTTTGATGTTATTTGGCACAAAGTCTGTCTCCCAACTACTACACTTATCCTTTGCTTCGCCTGCTGCTCTCTTAATTCCACAAATTTTATATCTTTCTTTGACTATCTAAACTCCTGCCATGAGACCATGGTATCCTCTCACTCACAAGCCAAGATCCTTTATTTTGGGGGATTTCGGTATTTACCATAGGGAATGGTTGAATTACTCCCATACTGACGGTGGGAGGATTGAAGCCTTCACGTTCTTCATTCTCAATGATCTAGAGCAAATTAATCTTTTTTTTTTTATACATATTCGCCTTTTCCTGCATTAGCGAGGTAGCGCTAAGAACAGAGGACTGAGCCCCAGAGGGGAAAATCCTCACTTGGCCCCTTCTCTGTTCCTTTTTTGGAAAAGCAGAAACTGGAGGGGAGGATTTCCAGC
>JAYMFT010388516.1:0-19898 GCA_038088735.1 Panulirus argus | reverse complement strand
ATATATCCTCTTTGTCAACCTTTCCTCACTCATTCGTTCCATATGTCCAAACCATTTCAACACACCCTCTTTTGCTCTCTCAACTACACTCTTCTTATTACCACACATCTTTCTTATCCTTACATTAATTACTCAATCAAACCATCTCGAACCACATATTTTCCTTAAACTTTTCATATCCAACACATCCACCCTCCTCCACACAACCCTATCTATAGCCCATGCCTCTCAACCATATAATATTATTAAGACCACTATTCTTTCAAACATACCCATTTTTGCCTTCCCTGATAATGTTCTCTCTCCACAGATTCTTCAGTGCTCTCAGAACATTTACCCTCTCCCTTATACTTTGACTCATGTCCGCTTCCATGGTTCACATATTTATAATTTCATATATGTTCACTGTTTCCCACATTAGCAAAATAATGCCAAGAGCAGATGAAGAAGTAGCCTCATTTGCTCATATCCACCGTCTAGTTGTCATTAATATTGCACCAAAACCAGAGCCCTATATCCACAACCAGGCTGCTCACACTCTTATTTCTATTCTATTATACGTGTTCCCCATTGCCCATGTGAGCAAGATGATGCCAGGATCAGACAAAGAAGTACCCTTATTGACTCATACATAAAATGCACCTCCATCCAAAGCACTTGCCTTCCTTACTCTCCTTGTATTCAGGTGGTTTGATTGAGTAAATAATGAAAGGGTAAGAGAGGTGTAGTAATAAAAAGAGTGTGGTTGAGAGAGCTGAAGTTTGTATGCTGAAATGGCTGGGACATATGTAGAAAGTGAGCGAGGAAAGGTTGACAAAGAGAATACATGTCAGAAGTGGAGGGAACAAGGAGAACGGGGAGACCAGATTGGAGATAGTAAGTACAATGGAAAAGTTTTTTAGCAATCAGGGCCTGAACATGCACGAGGATGAAAGGTGTACACAGAATAGAGTGAATTGGAACAATACAGGGGTTGATGTACTGGTAATGGACTGAACTAGGGCACATTAAGCATCTGGGTAAACTATAGAAAGGTTTGTGGGGCCTGGTTGTGGATAGGGAGCTGTAGTTTCCGTGCAGTAGGAAACAGTGATCAAACAAAAAAAATTATACTTGTTTACATAAAACTATCCTGTTCACCCTTTGTTGGGTGTAAACAAAACCCCAAACTGTATATCCTATGACAATATTCAGATTCCTCCTTATACTTATTTTGGTGTTATCTGAAGAACATTTTGTGTTTGTATTGGATATAATTATCAAGAAAGAGTACCGAAGCTAATACTATTCCTTGAGAGACTCCTGGTAAAACAACCACATTATCTGATAGTTCCATTTGCTACTTTAAATTTTCTGTTTATTAGAAACTTCTAGTTCCATTTGCTACTTTAAATTTTCTGTTTATTAGAAACTTCTAGTTCCATGTTCCAGATTTATCTCAAATGTTTTCCTTTTTCCAATAGAATCCTGTAGAGAGAGAGTGCTTAGTATATATGGATAAATTAAAAATACAAGTTATTATGAAAATCCAGATAATGAATGCACTGTTTGAAATGTTAAACAATAATATCACAACTTTAGTACATTGTATGTTTGCACTGGTTTGCATAGTAAGCAAGATGATATGGTTTGCATACTATGGTAGAAAAAGGAAGAGATTAAGAAGGCACTAATGCATTTACAGTATAGTATTTTATAATGTACTTTGCAGTAGTTGTAGTGATTCTCTTACTGAATAACAATTATTGTCATGACGAGTGAATATAATTGTGATACTAGTAAGGGAGTTAGTGACAGCATAATCTGTAGAATGAAGCACCATGTTGATTTGATGCAGAAAAGTATTTCTCAGATTGTAAGCTCAGGAATTATTTCATCTAATGACAAGCTCAGTTAAATATGAAGATAATGGTAAGACGAATAATAATAAAGGTTTGGATTTTGTGTTCACTATAGTTACTGAGGATGTTATGCTTTGATTTCATATACAGTAGTGTATAAAATGAAATACTAAGAGGTTTAGCATTCAAGTATATACTGATACTGTTGCTTTTTTTCAACATAAAAAAAAGCAAAACTTATTTAGACTCAAGTAAGCAATAGTATAGATTATCTGGGAGTTTGATGTAGCAATCAGGAAAGACCAAAGTTTCCTCTCAATATCTAATGAAACAAATAAGTGCACTTTTTCTTAAGAACAAGTAGGCTTCCTCATTAACACTGTCTGTAAAACTTTACTGTTAGCTAGTTCTGTCTGAAATGAAATTATTGCTCAAATGTTTTTTGTTAACCTAAGAAATTTGTTTGTGGGTGATGTTTATGACAGCTGCAACTAGGCTTTTTCCCATTACTGCCTCAGATTTTGCATTTATGGAAAATAGTCAATATATTACCTCTACTGAATACCAGCTAATGCCCCTTTTTATTGTTCATTGTAATGGCACTTATTTACATGTAAGTACACAAATCTGGAGAAGAACCTTGTACTTGTTTCTCCTCCATTAAATTGTTGCTATTG
The DNA here is from genome assembly GCA_038088735.1 of Panulirus argus. Taxonomy (NCBI): domain Eukaryota; kingdom Metazoa; phylum Arthropoda; class Malacostraca; order Decapoda; family Palinuridae; genus Panulirus; species Panulirus argus. The sequence goes on along the minus strand of JAYMFT010388516.1, from coordinate 17,380 downwards.
AATGGTTGCATTTAATGGAGGAAAAGCATAGACATCAATAAGTGTGCTGTATAAATTACCAAATATATTTGCTTACAGATCCATGATGTATGCAGGTGAACTGAAGTTTGAAAAGCGTACAGTTTCAGCTCAGCGTGAAGGAAATGTGCACAGCCTATATTCACATGAGAAGAGGCTCTACTAGCCCCAAGGGATACTTCCTAAGACAGACTTGAAAATTAAGAAAACTTTAGGTAGCTCTGGTATCTGGACAATTTAAGGTTGAATAAAATCTTATTATCCAGATTATTAGACTGACCTTACAACTAACTATCTTGCCTAAGCTGTATTCAGGACTCCTGTTTTCAGTGAGTTATTTGTTCCTCTTCATTTAGAATGTAGAATATCAACTTTCAACTTGGATGATGTAGATTTTATGCATATGGCTGGCTGTGAATGATAGATGATATTATTAATTGATTGCCAGCATAAATTACGTGTTGCGTCCTCACTGATATTTGTTTCTTTCATCATACCTCTTTCTATGGTACAAGTGTTTAAAAGTTCATTTGTAGATTTTTAGAATCCTTTGAAATACATTATATGAAATAAGAGATTAACATCTGTACAGTAAATATTTGAAAGAAACCATATCATGTTGAAAGCACTTCTACTATTTTCACATATTTGGTAATCTTCCAAAGAGTGTATGAATTGATCAGGAGTGGAACTTGCACTCGGATATTTGAGATTTAGAGATTATGCTTGGTTTCTGAGATCTTCACACATTTAGTGTGGATGCATCATTTCCTTTAGACTTATTGAATTACAAATTTTTGGATTCATTCCAGACTTTTATATTCATTTTTAAGTTTTTATATTCTAGTTATTAAATATCAGTAGCAGATATGTACTTACTATCAAGTTGTAATTAGAAGTTTCAGCCACCTTTATTCTCTTCATATAAGTGTCAGTGTTGGTGGCCAGAGGTATATCTATGCATCTGATGTATCTCATTGTTTTAATTCAGTATTATTTAATTGTCTTAATCTATTTACTGTTTGTCTTGAACACTATTTTTTCTAGGTCTGTGGTGCTATGATATTTAAGTTCGGATTTCTCCTGTTTGGACTTGGAAGAGGATGTTTTAGGGATAAAATTTCAGATACTTCTTGCTGCCCAAGGGACTTTAATGTGAAGAACAAAATTATTTTTCCTTAGCATGAATAGTTATGTGGAGGCAGATTTTATTTTGCCAGTCCACAAAGGAAATTATACTTGAAATTTTTTTCCTCATCTTGTTGCCAAGCCTGTACTATCAAATTGTATACTGTAATGTCTGGAGTTAGATGATGAATGACAAAGTAATGACAGTGCCATAAGAAGTGTGATAAAAATTCTTGTTCTATTAGTTTCACTTGACAAGGGTCCAAACCATATAAATATTTTCTAATACATTGATAATAAGCTCTCTTCCATCTTGAGTAGTAATTAAGTAGTCATGTACTTAAATGCCTCACTTATGTGGGATGAGGCAATCCAGAATCTGTGGAAACTGGGTATCACTTTTTGATATTTCATACCTTTTTCAGAGTTATTGCAAAAGTATTTTTAACTAAACATCAGCAGAATGGTGTGGACGGTGAAAGGAATTTAGTTGCCAGTCCTTAATAAGTAAGGCAGTGTAGCCTGTTTACTCCTTGGTAATATTTTGACATTTTAATGAAAATTGTTAGCTATATTCATTACAAAATAAACTATCAGATAAATCTGAATACTTTTTCTTAACATAAGTAATAATTTTTCTTCATGGCTGTAGGTTATGTGTCACAACTTTAAATAAGTAAAGCTTTTTTGAGAGGTGACTTCAAAAATATATTTCATGTTGGTTATGTAGAAAATATGATTATGCCAGGAAAATTCCCGAAATCAGAAAATGGACAATGATAAGGTTGATGTTTTTATATAAATATTAGACAGTTCAAGAAGACTAAATTAAAACACAGGGTGCTGCATGTTTCTGAATGTTAATGTTTACCACATGAAATGCATAGTGGATGGATTAGATTAGAAATGCTATGGAAGAGAAGAAAAAGTTTTTTTAAAAAGAATATACTTGTGGAAGTTCAGCAAAGGAGGAGGGAAGAACATGAGATGTGTAAGTGGAAAGTTAAGAAGCTGATAGAGGAAAGCAAAGAAAAGAGAAGATGAAGATTTTGGAAGAAAGTTGCATGTAAAGTTTAGGGGAAAAAAAAATATTCAAAGGAGGTGAAAATGGAATGAAGTTTATGTAAGAGTGGAAATGTATGTGAGAGAAGTAAGGAAGAGGAGTTAATAAAATGAAATGGAGGAAGTGAAATGAAGATGAAAAGAGTTGATGAATGTGGGAGAAGGTGAGGTAGCAGTTACTGCATGCATGGGTATGGAAGATGGAAGGAATAGGATACAAGTGCAGGGGTATATAGCAAGGGAGGTAAAAAGGACAATAATAAGGTTGAAGGCAGGAAAGGCACTTGGAGTATGTGTGTGTGTTTAGATAGTCGGACCTCTGTTTGGTCTGACACGGGCCTTTGCCTCACTTGGAGTGGCTGAAGTGCTGATGTATGGCAGAGAAATTGTGATGGAGTGGATGCATTTGATATGTAATTTAGCATGGAAGCAGTAGACTGTGGCTGAGGATTGGATGAAAGCTATTATTGTTTCTTTATTCAAAGGAAAAGGTGCTAAGGATGTATGTAACAGTTATAGGGGAATAAGTCTCAATAATACTCTGAAAAGCGAATGCAAGAGTGCCGATTGATCATGTGATGGACATGACTGAATGCAGAATAAGTGAAAAGGTAGGGGGGGTTTAAGAAAGGTAGGGGATGTGTGGATCAAATTTTTGCAATAAGAATGACCATAGAAAAGTATCTAGCAAAAGGTAAGAAGCTGTATGCAGCTTTTATGGATCTGAAGAAAGCATACAAGAGAACTGAACGGGTTGCTTTATGGGATGTCTTAAGGTTATATGGGTTGGGAAAACAACTGTTTGATGGTGGGAAAGCCTTCTATAGAGGATGAAGAGTTGAACAAAAGTTTTAGTTAACATGTGGGTGTGAGGTAGGGCTGTGTGATGTCGCTGTGGCTTTTTAACACAGTAATTCCTCAGTTTGACGGACTAATAAGTGGAGGGGGTGTCCATTAATGTTAAATTGAATGTACCATTTTTAGATACAATATACAGTTCACACGCTTTCTTTTAACTCTTCTATTACTTAATGCCATTTTGAATTGTAAGGACTGCAAAATGATTTAAGAAAGTCACAATTCTCTGTATACAAACTGACCGCATGATAGCTTGAGGCAGACTGAGACCGAAACAAAGCAATTATACCTCACGCTGTCAAAAACAAGTGTGATATGAAATGCACATGGTGTAGTGTTTGAGGATTTTTTATGTTTAAATTTTTTTTCAATTATTATTAATTAATGCATTATTATTTGCCCGGTCCGTTAAATCCAAAATATGTTATATCAGAGTCAGTTAAATTGAGGGATTACTGTATTTATGGATTAACTGATAAAAGAGAGATGATGTCAAAGTTAAAGAAAGAAGATGCAGAGATGGAGTATGGTGGAGAGGTATAGTGGCTAGTGACAAGCATTGTTACAGATGATACTGTGTTGTTTGTTGCGAGTGAAGAGTTACAGAAGGGTGCACAGTGTCCATAAAAATCCTTGTCCGCCCCCCATATATTTTCAAAGGCGATGTCATGCTTACATATTAAGAGCTTTTTCATCCCACCTTTGGCCTTTACTAGCATCTGCAGACACCTGGGCATGGAACTAGCATGGTTCCTGAAGTATTCTGGGTCCACAGGGTCTTGAGCACCTGATTCAGGCAAGGCACTAATGAGGTATTGCAGGAAGCAAACTTGACTTTCATCTGGTTCCAGCAGTTTTCAGATAGTTTAAAGTCTGGGCAGTTCCCAAGGCACTCTAGTTGTTGCATGTTTTTCTGTGATGATCATTTCATCACCTTTCTAGCCTTATGATGGGGCACTATCCTACATAAAGTTATCACAACCATGAACCTCATAAAAAAAGAAGCAGATGGTTCTCTAACACCTTAATGTGCTGCTGTCCATTCATTGTAGTATTTTTGGGTATGAAGTAAAACACTACCCTACCCATCGCATCACAGCAACCCAAAATTATCACACTAACTGGTTGTTTCTTGTCTTCACAAGCCTCCTCTCCCTCCCCTGCCTCGACTGCACACACTTGAAGGAACTTCATCAGAAAACATCACCTTATTCTCCTGTTGCTCACTCCAGTCCTTGTATTTCTATGCAAATGCGAGTCATTCATGTCACATTTCCCTCCTAAGCAGGGGTCTGGCAGCTGGCTTGCTGGAGAGTGTGAAAGTCCTTTGTGGGCGATGTTGAATGGTTCTTTGAGAGACATTTCTTAGAAGTTTTGGATGGCTTTTCTTGAGTTCTTCAACTGAAATGGATTGCTTCAATACCTCTCATCTTAAAAAGTTATCTGAAGATCTAGAGATCTTCCTTGGGTGATCAGTGATAGGTTTTGGTGATGGGTGACATTGTAAGGGAGGTCATGAGTGCACAGAAATCCCACATGTACCCACCTTTCTTTGCTTCCAGGCAAGAATTCAGGCTTTCTCCTTCTCAGCACAGACAAAAAATACAGCACCCAGAAGTGAAATTCCCAAAATGAAGTGGCAGCCAGGAGGAATAAAGAAAGAATATCCTTCCTTAAAAATTGTCTGAGGCACACACAGGTGTGTTGCTGCTGCCCACACCATTAGAAGCACTAGTTTTGGCGACCAGATGTACGTTAATTTTCTTGAGCGAATCATACCCTTGTACACAAAACAAACCTTGGCCATGATTTGCACTGGAAATATACTGGAGCTGACAAAGTTTTTTTGGATACTTCAAATGTGTTTTATGATATTTTTTTTTTCATGATGTGTAAGCATAGGCAAATAAAGTTAAATAAGAATACATGTTAAGTAATGGTGCTTGAAAAGAAACAAGTGAAAGTATAGATTTTGCAAAGCTCTAAATGAGAGAAGAAAGTGAATTAAACAAATTTAAATACAGAGAGAAACACTGGAAGAGGTGACAGAATTAAGTAAGTGGGAGCTATCTTGGGTAAGCTTGTTGATATGGAAGGAGAAATATGGGAGAGGGCTGCAAAGGAGTCATTGGGTCCCTAAACAGAGTAATGAAGGGCAAAGGTGTAAGTATGTATGAGGAGAAGGGGTTAAGGGTTAGCATAGTACTCCCAACCCTGACTTATGCAGCTGGAACATGTACATGGAATGAGTCACAGAAGTCAAGAATCCAGGCTGTGGTACTTGAGAGGAACATCTGGCATGAATAAATGGGATGAGGAAAGAAATTAAGGGGTGTATGAGAGATATGGTTTGGCAGGGAATGAACTATGGAATCATTGACTAGGTGAAACAATACATTTGAGGTGGTTTGGGCATGTGGAAAGAATGCAAGATGGGAAGTTTACCAGGAGAGTGGATGATAATAAAGTTAAAAGGGCTGGTGTGAAGAGGATCACCCAAAGGGAAACAGAGTGGAAGAGTACTGGAGAGAGAAAATTTTTATAAGAATGTGTGGAATAGTGTATGTGAGGAGGCATGTAAGGACAGGGATTAGTAGAGACTTTTGCCATGGCTACCCCTTGATGGGAATTCCCAGAGGGAACAGGCATCATGGTTATAGAAAGATAGGTAAACCATATGACTGAGATTTCCAAAGTTTTTCAAGGATAATGCAAATTGACAGGTTTCATGAAAAAATCATATACGTGAGGCATTCTCCCACACATTTGTGCTCTTCTGCTGCATGCAGAGAAAGTGCAGTTTTCCACCCACTATTTTAATGTCAGTAACACTAATCTTTGTCTAGCAGAAAATCTTTAAGTACATTATTTTGGTTTCTTTGAGTATCATATGGCAGCCGTACTATGACACACTAGAAATGAAGAGTGCATATCTAAGTGTTGAAGACTAAAGACACATTTATACATAGTCATGACATCAAGAGATAGACTAAGCTTGATAGGAATTGTCATTAACATTTATATATGTTAGGTAAAGCAAGGTGCATCGCATGCCTCCAGTAGGTAGTCCATACAAAATCTTGACGAAGCTTTACTAAGAAAAATCTATTTATTTAGCTTTCTGTGATACAGTAACTGTCAAACCACTTCATTAGTGTCCTATGAATGCCTTTGTATTTAAGGGTATGAAAAAAACTGGCACCTGATAAATTTGAAAAAAAAAAAAAATGGAACAAAGCCAGAAAGGAACATATCAGTGAAGGGTTCTGTCTATGCCTTTGTTACTTTTATATTTTTACCTGATGCTGTATGTTCAGAATTATATACCTTCCTAACTTCACAAATGACTCACTTTTCAGGTCACAAGAGACTTCATTTCAGCTTAATGTAATGAACTCTCAGAGCATATAGGAGAGGGAGTGAAAAGATAAACATGAATCATACTATACTGTAGCCTTTATCTTGGTGCACATATGTTCCAAAGTAATTTGCCTTCCTGTCAGCAATTTTGCCTTGATAGGAAAAAAGTGAATAAGAATCAAAACCATTTTATTATTTCATTGGAATATTGACACAAAGGACACCAGCTGGTTTTTCATTATTTGGCCAAATGCTTAATACTCGGTGTGGAGGCATTAAACTTACTTGCCCTCGGCAAGGAAGAAATATTTAAGAGCAGTTATTTGGGGAACAGCAGATATTATTTATCTTTCTTCAGGTACATCAGTTACTTGACAAATGCACACAAAGTCCACACTGCAACACATAAATGAAAAGCAAATTTTACATTTTTGGTTGTGATGAGACATGTGATCACACAGGACAAAACAGACAGAACGATAACCTACTCTGATGTGGTTTTACTTGGTTTGCAAATCAATTTATAAACCAAATAAAGCTCTTTACAATACATAAAAGCACAAGGCATCTGCTTTATTATCTGTCCATTTGGCTGTCATCTGTGACTGTCTTCATGCATACTATAAGGACATTTGGAAATTACCTTGGGATGCCACAGGAATCCCTCCTGTTCTAGTTAATAGATTTTGATGAATAATGGAACCAATGAGTTCTTACTCTGTGGGAGTAAGAGGTACCACAGGTAAAAATCCTCATTAAAGATTTTAAGAAATTCATTAGTATTACATTTGTCACAATGTAAACACTAGAACACACACGTCTGCTTAAGTTACCAACTAAATAAAGCTGCCCCAACTAACATCCCCTTGGTCTGAGTCACTTCTGCCACATATATTGGCATTATGAAGCATTTCTTGTAAATCCATACGTTATTTTTGTAGAGCTCCTAAACTAAAACTTACAAATGTTGGAAAGACAGCTTTACCTTAAATCTCTGTTGCTTTCGTTGGAAAGACAGCTTTACCTTAAATCTCTGTTGCTTTCTTACCAATAAGTTTTGTTTTCTTTAATATTCTTGTAAAAAAAAAGTTCATCACTTTATTTGCATGGTCAGTCATTAATGACAAAATCTTTCTAAATTTTTAGTGTTTCAGCTGGATGTTCTTGAGCACTTGGTTTGGTTGGAGGATTTCCGGCAGGCAACTTAATGGCATCGTCACGTGATTCACATACCTAGTCTTTCGTTGACTTTTATATAATTTCAACCTCATTGCTTTCGTATGCTTTTTCTTCCTCACCCATTAACACATACCTATGCATGGTGAGTTCACATATCCTATTAGCGAAAATATTTAGAACTGCTCCATCAGGGACCGAAGAGATATCGGCGCCACAGACGACAGTCGCCACCCAAGACAAACAATCCAGACTAATGTTCACCCTAAGCAAACCTTTAACCTTACCCTCAGTCGTAACCTAGGTAAGGAAAAGCATGCGAATCATCATCAACATGTCCCTCCGTCTCCCTCCACCACCTACCCGGTTCGACGGCACCCACTCATGTCAGCTGGACGAATGTCAACAAACTTTGTTAAAAATAAAAACAAACTGAATGTTCACAATTAATTATTTCTTTTCTAATTCTTACCATTCAAATTTTACTACTCATTTATACTCACTTGATTATCAAAATATTGCTATTTAGTAACATTTCCGGCTGGACTGCGAGTGAAAGCTTTACCAGTAACTACGAACGCTGGTGCGCGTCCTGGCAACGGGCGGCGGCGTCGTTAGCAACGGATATTTTCCATGAGGTATACTTCCGTTCTCTAAACGGGCGACGGCGTCTTTAGAAACTATCAGGTCACTCTTAGAGTTTTTTGCGTCTTGACAGCGAACGGCGGATTCAGTAGCAACCAACGGGTCCCATAGAGGGCTCCGTCAGATGGCTGAATTACGGAAACAAGAGAGTGTAGATGACACCAAGAAAATAATTCACACTTACCCCTTATTGCGGGTAGGTCTAAACTTATACAGTAGTCCCTGATATTATGAAGTCAAAGTTAGGCAGTCATATTTTAGAATCGTCTTGCTGTGGCATGTCATGATAATTCTATGATCCAAGTAACTGGACAAGCAACCGAACAATCCTAAGTAAGGTTTACCAAGTGTCAAAAAACAGAAAATTCAGAGGAACTATGGAAATTTGTTCATGAACAGATGTTTGATTTAAGAATTCATAATCATTGTTATCGTATATTTAACATGTCAAAGACTGAAACAGTATAGGATGGAAAGCCATGGAAAAGGAGGAAAAGCGTAGGGTTTAACACACACTAAAGGTAACAAAATTCAGATTAGGTTCAGTTATTTTGATTACTTGTATCTATGCTGAAACAGATTCAGACCAGTTAACTTCATGTAGGAGAGGTTGAGGAAGTGCATCTGACATTCGAACCAGCTGAAACCTTTTTCTATTATCCTAACAGTATTCAGATCATTAATCAAATGACCCAAAACTCTACTTTTCAAACTAGTTAATTTGGGAAGAGGTTCTGTGGTGAACAAAATTGACCAGTATAAACAAGCATAAATAATTAAGACTAGAATGCATCTATTTGTGCTTTTTTTTTTTGCTCACCTTTAAACCTCTCTCATTTTAAGATAATTCTACTATCAGTGAGTATTTAGTTTATCATGGTTTTTCTTAAATTGGTTGAATGTGGTCAAGTTGATAATTTCATTTGGTAGTCTTCCAGGATTCCACCACTCTCTACAAGAAGAAATACTTCTAATGTTTTTACTACTTTGTTTTTTAATACATTGTGATCATTACCTCTTAACTTATTCCTGTTCTCTTCAAAGAACTTTAAGCTATCAATGTGTACATTTGTTTCATAATATTTTAAGTTTCTATTAAGTCACCCCTCTTTTTCCTCTTCACCAATTCCATTAATTTGAGTCAATTCAGTCTTTCTTCATGTGACTGGTTTCTTAACATTTCTAAACTAAATAACCCCATTTACGTGAAAGGCTGAGTACAAATTATTTTATGAAAGAAATGTTTCCCACTTTGTGTACTGTATCATTGCACAACCTTCATGGGTGGTCATATTGGGCCATGTATAACGTGCTGTAAAGTATGTTTTTATTGTCATAATAATTATTGGTTAATTTTTCAAATGATAATAAGATTATTTATATTTTTGTCTTGACTGGCAAATTTATTGTGCACTCCTACCCTTCCTGTGGGTGGTGGTGCAAAAGAGGGTACAAAGTGTATTAATGGTAAGGACTGGGCCTCGTTAATTGAATTATATTAAAATTTACTGAGTGAGGAAAGCATTAACAATTATTGAGGAGTGTTTAATGGACTATTCAGCAGTTTACAGGGTAAGTGAACAGCAATAAGTGGATTGAGTATCAAGATATATTACAAATGAATTATTTACATTAAAGAGAGTTACAGTGATTTCAGTTATCCAAGGTAGAGCATTATTATGGATGAAATACACATTTCTTATTTGGTAAGAATCATCTCTGAACTCGCCAATTGTATAACAATCAATCACATAATGTTGTAGGATATGGGAGTAACTACACTGGCAAAGTTTACATGTGGTCTGTTCATTATCAACAGAATGGGCAAACTCTCATGATTATCTATAACTCAGCCGGAGTTAGGTGGGTATAACATTAAGGTGGAACTAAATACACATGATTCTTCTTCCAAGATATTTTGATGGTGGATGGATCTGCTCATGTTGACGTCACTTTGCCTTAAGTCTAAAAAAATTTGTTCATGTTCTTTTAGAATTATTGTTTGAATGCTACTTGCACTTAAACCTAGGAGATTATCAGCTTCATCCATCAAGGCATAAGTTTTTGCTGTCATCAGCAAAAATTTTGAAGGATGAAGTTGATTATCCCCTTGGTTTACTTATGAGTAGTGTTATTGCTTATTAGGTATTCTGCCATATTTATGAATAAATCACTTGAAATCAGGGTTGCAAAATATCATCTTATTATTTTCTCAACTGTAATTATTAAAAAAAACATCAAAAGAACAACAATTGTTGCTGATTGTAACTTTCTTTCCAGCATACTGATATGTCGGAAGAAATGAAGACAGAAACAATGGAGTTGATAGTTACTGCCTGTGAAAAACACCAAACAAATAATGAGGTGAGTTTCTTACACACCTTCTTTACACCAGATTAAGGAAAAGCAAGTAATGTATTCGATGTTAGTTATCATTTTACAGTTTGATTTAAAAAACCAGAAAAGGCATATGCTAAGGTCGGTAGGAAGGCTCTCAGCTAAGTTCAGACTCTTTATAGCATGGAAGAGTTTTGAATAAATTTAAGAGCTTTATAATGAAAATGGTGCTTGTGTAAGGGGAAGGTGGTGATATGCATGACATGTTTGAAGTGATATAGGAGTTTGACATGGTTGTGTGATGTCTGTTCTAGATATATATTGTTTAAGAAGTTTCATGATACTGTTCATGATTGATGAGTAAGCTTGAAATGGACATACGCAAGGGAGAATGGCTCATAACAACTGCGTTCCTTGTTAGGGACAGTGGCATTGAAAGAGGAATAACTAGAAATATTGGATGTGATTAAGACAGCACTGTTAGTAATATGAATATTGGTAATATAACTAGATAGGAAAGTTAATGTTAACTGTGCTCAGGCAAGGTTCTTGCACTTGAAAAATGATTAATACAATAGATGATGATGTTTGTTATACTGATGGAAGTTTCCAAGGTAATAAGAGGAATGAGATAGGTTATGTGATCTGGAGAAATGGGACATGAAAAAGGGAAATTTAGACTGAGTGATAGAGTTTCCATTCCACAAGAAAAACTTTTATAGTTATTAAAAGATATAAAAGTGGTGAACTTTGAAAATTGTAAATTGATATGTGACTCTGAATGTGCCTATGACAAGCTGTAAAGAGATGTAGATGATGTGCTCATTCAGGAACTTAGATATAGTGTTAGGGATTTAGAAAATAAGGGAAGAAATGCCACATTCCTTTGGTTACCTGCACATGTTGGGTTGGTTAGGAATGAATTGGCTGATACACTGGCAAAAGATGGATCTAGGAGGATATTTTTTAGTGAATATAATGTAAAGAGAAGAAACACCTCATAATGTTATCATATATTTTTATAGCTCTGTCTGTGGAAAAATGTAATTTTTTTCTGGAGACTGCTGGTTATTCATCATTTCTCCCTAGCATGAGAATGTATTGTAATATTCCTTCTCTCAGAACTAAAACTTTGGGAGTTAGACTCATTAAGCAAAAAATCACGGATCTGGTTCTTGCATGAATGTGTATCAGCTGTTTTCTACATATGTATTTCTGTCAGTTGTTCATATATTTAGCGTAAGCAGTAACATCTTGTAGATCAATCATTGATGACTGAGGGTCTCTGGCTGAAGGCATTTGATGCAGTGGAGACAGATTTTTAAAGCTTGAAAGTGAAGTATGAGAAATATTAGTTAAGGATAAACATGTTTCAAATAGTAAACTTGTGAAGCAAATGCATCCTTTTAGGATGAAGAAGTCATACTAAAGTTGTTGATTATATAATTTTTAGCTAAAAATGGACTTTATGGAAAAGTTTTATACGAAAAAGGCTTTTGTTGATTTAAATGTGTCTTCAAACCCAGCTGTTGAAAAATTGAAATGAGTGGTTTCTTCCATATTGAATGAGTACAATGAAGCTGTAGCAAGTCTTAACCTTGAAAGGCCATGCTCTCTACTCTTAAGAACTTGCCTCTAATGATGATGTAACTTTATTATGATTGGGGCAGTTAGGTTGCCTATTTTAAATGAGTGAACAAAGTGTAATCTGTAAGGCTAGGATGGCCTTTGGGGTACACCCAAAATTTGGGTCCTCTGGGTCCTCTGGATGTTAAAGAGAGCTGTAGTAAGTCTGAAAAGTGGCCATCGTTGACCTTTAAGTCTGAGTTCTGGTATCCTTATATCTGGCTTTTGTTCCAAAGTTACTTTCATTATAATTAAGGGCAGCTAGGTTGCCCTTTCACAATGAGTGCAGTGAATAAGTGTAGTCTGTGAGGTTTCATAGCTTAAAAACTTGCCTGAATTATGGAGTAACCGCACACAGACTTTTCGGCCTTAAGTTGCTACATGACTTACTTAAGTGTCTGAACCATGAAAAGTAGCATATGTTGGTCTCCAAGGCCAGGTTCTGGTACCCTTGAATCCTGCTTTTCATCCTGGGGTACCTTCATTATAATTTGAGGCACCTAATTTGCCTATTTTGAATGAGTGATGTAAACTAAGTGTAACCTGGTAATGTATAAGGCTTGGGTGGCCTTCAGTGGCCTGACAACAGCCTTCAAGGCCAAAATGCAGTTGTTTAAAATCTTGGCCAGAATCTGAAGGACCTACACATGAAATTTAGGGCCACTTGATGCCACATGAAGCTGTAGTAACTTAACCTTGAAAGGCCAGACTCTGGTACCATTTAATACTGAGGTATATTCATTATAATTTAAGGTTGATAGGTTGCCTATTTTGCACTGAGTGCAGTGAACTTAATGTAATCTTTAGGGTTGATTTGCCTATGGTAATCATGATACAGACCTCATGGCCAATGTGTAGTGCAACAGATTGGCAGGAAAAAGGTGCACACATGCTGGAAATTATTTAAAGTCTGAGTAGTCATTTTTACATTTTTATTTGTTCAGTGATGAAACAAAATTTGATTTAATGATAGGAATTGTATCATACTACATTTAAGAGTTTCAATTTCCCCCATTTTTAGTGTGTGTTTTGGTATAAAAGAGAGCCGTGATAAATCATAAGAAGAAAAAAATTCTAGAAGAAAATTAGTATTAGGTAGGAATGGCAATGGTAATTCAGGAACAAGTATTATATTGAGTGCTAGATCATACTGGTAAATTTATTGGCCTTGGGAAAAAAAATTTGTTTTGATTAAGCATTCAGAACCTCTGAAATACATATCATATACCCAAGAATAATGTCCTCCTTTGTAAAAAGAAAAAATATATCCAGGTATCCATGTCATTAGCCTCTTGAAGCTTGAATGAGAATATTTCTTTCTTGTCTAGCTTATGCCCTTTAAGCAATTTCTTTATCCTTATGACTCATTCCTCTTTATTACAATATCTTTTAAATTGCCAGAATGCAGCACGTGTCATCAAGGAGACAATGGACAAACGTTATGGGGCAACTTGGCATTGTGTAGTTGGAGAAGCATTTGGCTTTGAAGTGTCATATGAAGTCAAGAATCTCCTGTACATGTTTTTTGCTGGTAATCTGGCCATAGCTGTGTGGAAATGTTGTTAGGTGAAAACTTTATATTGCATTTCTCAGGTTATGAACAGCAGGGCAAAAAACTAATTACTTGACAAGATGTAGTGCTTCAGAATGTAGCTGTTTTTGCCTTCCGTGAGTTAAAGATTTACAAGCTCAGTTTATCATACAGTGGCTCTAAGCAAAGGAATAACAGCATTCTTGTAGTTTTAAGTTGCTAGGTACTAACAAATTTCTGCCTTTTCACAAAATAAGTGTTATTCATAGTACATGTCCAGTGATTTTTTGGGTATGTAAATTTTTGTCGAATTTTTGCAGGGTTATGTTAATAGTGCTACACTGAATGCCTCATAACTTCTAATTTGCACTGCATCGAAGATAATTATCTTGTTTGTGTTGAAAAGCATTTAATTTTGAGGTGTAATATCATGGACTCCTAGGGTGTAGTGGTTAGCTTTTCTGACCATGATGCATTCATGGGCCGCCCAGGGTCGAACGCATAGGTTCAAATCCTGGTTGCAGCTCTCGGTCCACAGTCAACCCAGCTGTTCATCCACCCCAAGGAGTTGGTCAATAAAATGGGTACCTGACTCAGGCTAGGGTATGAGCGAATGTGGCCATTTCACATGTCTCCTGGCGCTACCTTGCCGGTGCAGTGGGTGGCAATGCTAATTCCCGTGGGGCGGGGTGGCATCAGGAGTGGATGGGGGCAAGCAAGTGTGATTATGTACATGTGTATATGCATGTTTATGTGTATGTATGTATATATGTATATGTTGATATGTATATATATGTACTCTGCATATATGTGCATGTATGTATATATGTGTGTATGTGGGGGGATAGGTCTTTCTTCGTCTGTTTCCTGGCGCTCCCTCGCTGATGCAGAAAACAGCAATCAAGTCTCTAGCTGTCATGTGTAATGCACTGAAACCACAGCTTCCCTTCCACATCCAGGCCCCACAGACCTCTCCATGGTTTACCCCAGACACTTCATATGCCCTGGTTCAGCCCATTGACAGCACATTGACCCCGGTATACCACATCGTTCCATCTCACTCTATTCCGGGCACACCTTTCACCCTCCTGCATGTCCAGGCCCCGACCGCTCAAAATCTCTTTCACTCCATCCTTCCACCTAAAACTTGGTCTCCCACTTCTTGTTCCCTCCACCTCTGAAACACATATCTTCTTTGTCAACATTTCCTCACTCATTCGTTCCATATGTCCAAACCATTTCAACACACACAATGTTGACATTGTGCTTACCCTCGCGTGGGGACTACTACACAATATAGAAATCTGAGTTTATAACACGAGCACATTAACAGTGTCGTTGCCATCTGTAGACATTCAAGTTCACTCTTCAACATCGACCCATTAAAGAGATAATCACACACCAGCCACACTGCACTAATGTATGGGTCTCACCACATGGGAGATGCTGACCTGCTCCTTGAGTTAGGGCGACGACAAGTAGCGAAGGGTCACTATAACCGGCAGTTTGATCGAAATGGTAGTTTGTCTGGTTCGATGTAGACAGGTAAAAAGAACAAAGAATGCCGGACACTTCGTTTTTCTATTCTAATTGAGAGGCAGCTTTTAAAGCTGACAGTGAATAATACTGATTTTTTAGTTACTAGAGCTGAGTCAGGCTTATAACCGAGGACCCACACGAAGGTAGACAGCAACAAACGAATGTGCGGGGCAACGGGTTTTGCCCATTCAGCAGCATCACGGCGCTGAGTGACCCTGACTCGCTGAGTCAATGAAGTAACGTTGTAAATGCTGTATTGGTCCCCTGATGAGACATGACGCCTGATGTGACGTGACGAGTCATCCTTTTCCATGTGTCCTACGTACATCTCTTTCCTCAGGTATAATGATTTTTGTTACCTTACATTCCTGCCCCAGGAGTCCCTTATATCCTTACGAAGCGCCTGCAGCACTTGGGCCAAGTCCACTGGTCGGGACTAATCGTGAAAAGTGTTGTTATGTGTGTACGTCTATGTAGGAAAATGCAGATCTACCTAAAAGACCAAAAACGCGATATATACTCTACTTTGGCTTTGATACGTCACAGATGCTTTGTGAACACTTTGATTATGTAATAAAAGACATTTGTTTTTCAGTATCCCCCGGGGCTTTGGTGCCCGCATTGGGTGGGAGACTCCAGCAATCAGCCGAGCTTTCCCGACAAGGAACACAAATCTCCCGCATCGTCACCATTCAGTCAGTACTGACAGTGCGAATGCTTTAGCATTTGGCGTCGTCGTTCGGAGTCTGACTGAGATTTTTGCTTGCACTTGTAGTATTTAAGCTGACTATTCATTTAACTACGAACGCAGTTTAACTGTTGGTTTAGTATTCTTACATTTTTTTTCTCTACTTTTAACGAGCATCTTAGTGAGTCACATTACTATTCCTGTAGGTAGTTCACACCCCCAGCATAACGTTACGACCCTTGAGACGACGTTACGACCACTAGGTATGAAAGTTCGGTTTTCGACCTGACCAGTTAGAGTTCGACCAAAGATCATACACACCACCACATCCACAGTATCGTATCGTCGTGTTCAAGAAGTTAAAAAAAAAACTTCCCACATGTGTGACGATCCTCGCTGCACACCTCAGGTCGGGTCCTGCTTGTGCTGACCACTACCACCTCACGTATATACAGTAACTTCCTCCAGAAGTATAATTCAATATCTGCCTCACAGTGTCGGACCGTTGTCGTGTAAGACAGGCAATCACAAGAAATGTCATTCGCCTTCTGATACTCTTCCTCCCATTGTACATCATTAAAAAGGATTATCATTTACCTGTGCCTCATAGAGTTTCAGTTCTTTTTGTTTTTCTTTTTGAAGGAATAAATCCCCCTCATCTTCCTCCGTTCTCTCTTTCCTTATTACTATGTACCCTCTGGGGGATACTACATGTGAAGCTACCCTCACAGCGAGCTTCGTTTCGATAACGCGTTGGATTCCCCTCTATATCAGTGAGTTTCATTTCGACAACGCTTATATCTATTTAGATTCTCCTAGATATCAGTGAGTTTTGTTTCGAAAATACTTATATTTGGTTTGGATTCCCCTCTGTATCAGTGAGTTTCATTTCGATAACACTCCACGTCTGGGCTGGATTTCCCTCTATATCATGAGTTATGTTTCGATGACGCTTCATAACTGGTTTGGATACCCTTCCATAATCTCTGAACTCTAGTTTATCGCCTCTGATCCTAACCATGATAAACACAGTTGTCCTGTCCACTTAGTGTTTCATGCGCTATAATCCACTCTAGCTTTTCTATTTACTTTTAATTCCTGCACTAATTTTATATTCTTTCTTTCTACCACCCTTTACTCCGCCTGCTTTCCCATCATGTACAGCCCGCCTCAGCCCCGCCACGTAACTCTGCTCCATTCATAAACCAACCCTCATAAGTGCTGCATCTCGCATCGCGTCACTGCACAGTTTCTTAATTTTTCTTGACCACTCCACCCGCACCCCTGACCGACCTTTCCAAGGATATTGCTTTTAGTATCTCTATCTGTTATCTCTCTGTCTTTATATATATATATATATATATATATATATATATATATATATATATATATATATATATATATATATATAT
>JAYMFT010388505.1:0-19899 GCA_038088735.1 Panulirus argus | reverse complement strand
TGGTTTTTAAGATACCTTTATCCCTGATAATCTCTACATCCAAAAAGGGTAACTTATTATTCGTTTCGACTTCTTGAGTAAACATTATGGAGGGAGCTAACGAGTTTGATTTATGCAGGAAGTCATCAATGGGTAGATTGTTAGGCCAAAAGCAAAGTACGTCGTCCACATATCGGAACCAAACTATATTTTGTTCCTTTATAGTGCTTAGCAAATGGTTTTCAAAATACTCCATGTAAATATTTGCTAGCACCAGGGAAAGGGGGTTACCCATGGCCATACCGAATTGTTGTGAATAATGTTTGCTTTTGGCCCAACAATCTACTCATTAAGGGCTATCACTGAAAGGCTTTGTCAGTGAAGATGAAATAAAGAATTTGAAATTGAGAAGAAACAAAATCACCGACTATGCCTAAACGACCATCTTGCTTCAGTGGCTACCTTGATACAGCGATAACCTTGCACCCATGACCTCTCCACCTCGCTGACCACACTGCCACAACGACCTACTTGTTCTACAAACCAACTCCTTCATTTCCACCGTCACTTGACTGTGACGATAATAGGATGTTTTACTGTACCAACCATGGGATATCTTGCTGTACCAACCATGGGATATCTTGCTGTACCAACCATGGGATATCTTACTGTACCAACCATGGGATATCTTGCTGTACCAACCATGGGATATCTTACTGTACCAACTATAGGATATCCTGATGTAATGATCATGGAATATTTCACAACAACGACCACGAGATATCTTACGGTAACAAATATGGGATTTCGTACTGTAAGAACCATCCTTTCAAACATTGTCTTGATACTAAAAGCCCGGCTTGATTATTTCCTTTACACAGTTATAACAAACTACTGGCCCAGTGATCACCTTACTTCCACGACTACCTTGTTTCAGCGACCACTGTGCTTGACGGACCGCCTAGTCTTACCTACCACAAATCAACACCAACACATTCGTTTGTGAAGAGCACTTCGCTGGCTCAAAATATGGAGAAATATCTATACTTTTTAGGATCTAACATATGTTATCTATACAGGTAACTATCCACCAACTTATCTTATTCATACAGGTAACTAACCACTAACTTATCATATGTTATCAGTACAGATATCTATCCACCAACTTATCTTATCTATACAGGGAACTATCCACTAACTTAACATGTTATATATGCAGGTAATTATCCACTATTTATGTTGTCTATACAAGTAATTATCCACTTACTTATCCTTTGTTAAGCTGATAGATAGTCATCAGTACAGGTAACATATGTTAAGCCGATGGATATTTTTTTTTTTAATGTTGGAGGCTCCAGTCACGGACAAAAGTCCACATCATGACCGAGCCCTAATTGAAATATAGAGAGAATTTAAGAAATGGGGAAAAGAAACGACAAGGGAAAGTATTTACGAACTTTGGAGGAAGTGAAATGTGCCAGGTCACAGTCACTGGGAAAGACATGAGAGGGTAGAGAGTTCCAAAGCTTCGAGGTGTAGGGAAAGAAACAGTTATCAAAACGGCTCACCCTTGAGTAGCCAATGGCCACACAATAATCATGTGACATAGCAGCCTGCCGAGTATTGCGTAGTCTAGGTAGTGGTGGAAGCACACAAGAAGCCAGCTCTCGGGAGCAAAAACCAAAGAAATACCTGTAGAAGAGGGAAAGTGAACCAACATTGCGGCGTTGGGCAAGTGGGTCAATTTGGAAGTTAGCGTAGGCCAGTTTATAAGTCGGATCGCTTTCGATTCAACTCTGTCAAGTGAGGATGCAGAGCTAGAACCACCTCAAATGCGAGAGCAGTACTCCATACAAGGACGAATCAATCCCTTGCATAAACGGAGCAACTGTACAGAAGAAAAGGGATTTCGACATCTAAACATGACAACCAGTTTCATAAAAGCAAACTTAGCTATTCCCATAACGTGGGGCTTCCAAGAGAGTGGATGTTACAGTAATACCAAGTATGATCATTGAGTCAAAAGATGGAATTACAGATCTGTCAGAGTAGAAACGAGAGTTGTGAGGAGCTTCGGTAGATAATTGGGTGGAGACTGGGTCTTGAAGGCATTAAATATAACTAGATTTCGAGTGAGGGAAGAAGGAGCAGAATTGAAAAATGTGGATAAATGCAGTGTTGAGTCGTAAGCGTCTGAATGCATATGATTACTTGTGGAGTCGAGGAAATCGTTGAAAAAAAGAAAGTGTAGGGGACAGGACAGAACCCAAAGGGACACCGCTGTTGATGGAGGAAGGGAAAGAAGCTGATCCATCAGCAACTACAGAGACAGATCGGCCGGAAAGGAAGCTAGACAAGAAGGGGCAGAGTGAGGGAGGGAAGCATAAAGAGGGGAGCTTAAAGATGAGACCCCTAGGCCATACCCTGCAAAAAGCTTTGATGACCGAACGTTAGTAAGATGGGAAAGAATATCACCAGTGGATCTCGCCTTACGGAAGCCATACTGGTGGTCAGAGAGAAGACTGTGATTTTCGAGGTGTTTAAGGATATGGGAGTTGAGGAGGGATTCAAAGACGGGAAATTGTAGGTGTCAAAGCAACAAGACGATAGTCTGAGAGGTTAGAACGGTCACCCATTTTAGAGTTGGGATGTATCAACGCATTCTTCCAAGGAGAAGGATAAGCTTTGGTTTTTAAACAGAAGAGGAACATAAGCGCAGGCAAAGGAACAATTTCATAAGCACGCTCTATTAGTACACGGGCATTGATGCTTACAGAACCATATGCCTTGCATTTGTCCACGGAAAGAAGCGCTTTTCGGACATTACGAGAAGAGATTAAGGGGAGGGGCATAAGATTAGTAAGAGGAGCGTCAGGGGGTGAGGGAATGTTAGAGTCATCCAGTGTAACGTTATAGAGGAGAAACGAATACCAGAGAAAGTTGCCTTGTCAACGGGAGAGACAGCTCTAGTACCGTCAGGACGGAAAAGTGAGGGAAAGGTAGATCGCAAAAAGTAGTTAGCAATGCCCTTAGCTATAGACCAGAAAGAACTATCAGTGGATGACGACGAGAGATTATCGCACTTCCTTTGAATAAAGGAACGCTTCGCCCCACGGATAACGCGCTTGCAGCGATTACAGGAAGTGATAAAAGCTGAATGGGAGCCAGAGGAAGGAAAGTTTTTCCAAGCTCGATATCCCTGATCTCTTGCCTGAATGGCCTCGAAACGGGAACGGTTGAACCATGGAGTGGATGAAGAGGTCGTCTTGGAGGAAGAAGGGATAAATGCTTCCACTCCCGCAGCAATAACCTCTGCTATGTGTATGGCGGAGACAGAAGCATCACCGCATAACAGACTAATTTATCCAAGGAAAGTCAGAAAAGAAGTTTCGTAAGTTATTCCAGTCAGCTTTGTTCAGGTGCCAGTATTTACGTTTAAAACGGGCTACTGGAGGGGAAGGTGCCGGTAACTTAGATAATTTTATTAGAGTGTGATCGCATGAACCAATTAGGGACGAGATTGTGTAATTACAAGGGAATGGATTAGAATGTAGTGCAACGAATGCGCTTTCTTAGAACACATAGTGCCCTCCAATAACAAAGATTCGAGCCCTGTACCGTTTGTGTGGAAGCTCCGTATGTCAAGGCTATGCTGTGATGCCCATTGGCAGGAAAACCTAGCGGTTACCGTATCCGGCTCTCCGGCTCCCACACGGATGGTGTAGGGTTCGAGTCCTTGCTGCTAGAGAGCTTTGTTTTTTCTAAGTACGCATTCATTGCACTCTACTTGTGTGTGTATATATATATATATATATATATATATATATATATATATATATATATATATATATATACAAGAAATGAAAGGGTGGAGCGAAAAAAATTTAGCGATCAGGACCGGAACATTCAGGAGGGCGAAAGGCATGCACGGGACACTGAACTGGAGCAATGCTGCACACAGGGGCCGACGCGCTGTCAGTGGACTGAACTAGGGCATGTGAAGCCACCGAAGGAAACCACAGAAAGATCTGTGGGGCGCTGGTTGATGGACAAAAGACCATGGTCCCGCTCGACCACACATAATAGCTAGGGAATGCATGTGAGCAAATAAGGTCTCCACTCATCGCCTGTTCCCTTCGCCGCCGCCCTGCTAATGCGGGAAACAGCGAACATGTGTGAGAAAAATATATCATTAAGTAATGAAATTCGTGTGAAAGTGAGGTTATAGACAGTCCCGGAGCCCCAGTGGTTTGGAGTATTTGCGTCCAACAGGAGCATGGTAAGGGCAGTGAGGTGGGTGTCATGGATGTTCCTAGGGGTGGATTAGCGCGAGGAGAACATGCGGAGGTAGGGATGAGGTGATCGTAAAAACGAACGTTGCTGTTTGGGGAAGGGTGGTTTGTAAGCTGGGTCATTGAGACCGTCATCGTCAAGCTGAAATCACCATCAGAAGAATATTATTGTAACACCTCCTTCAGGTGTTAAGGATAATTCTAATATCACATATACATTCTCATTGTGCTTGAGGCACATGAGCGTGCGATTTAACAAGATATATATATATATATATATATATATATATATATATATATATATATATATATATATATAAGGACGAAGGACTGATTATTTAGTGTGGGGCGTATGAGAAGAATGACTTTGGAGAGAATGACTGAAAAGTTTGTGTTTAGGTGAACGGAATTAGTTTTTAAAGGAATGATTAGATTTATGACAAGAAGGGCGAGGTTGAGGGAATGGGTGAATGCTTAATTGAACTGTATAGGGAGGGAGTTCTACGCCCGTGGGGCTCCACCTCTTGACCTTTACTATCATACGACTTTTAACCTTTTCTCTTCTGTCCATATTTACATTTTCATCATTCGTTTTATCTCATTCATCCACCAGCCATAACACTATTTCTTTACGTGTTTTTTTTTTCCAAGAGTTTCTTGCTTAATTTCACGTTATGGCGCCTGGTGTGTGTGTGTGTGTGTGAGAGAGAGAGAGAGATGTGAATCACACAGGATCCTGCAGCAGTGTGGTGTGTGGTGAGGCTCTGAATGACCGACTGTGGTGGTGCAGCAACTGGAGGCCTGCATGAACAGCTGCTGATGCTAGAGGGAAATATGTTTTACGACCGTGCAGTTTTGCTTATTAGAAGTCTGTCTGTCCGTCTGTCTGTCTGTTTCTCATAATGTAGATTTCCTTGTAAAATCATATTATCTTCCGTCATATTAATTGGTAACGCGGATGTGTCTGTGTTCTAACTTCCTGTGCTGTAAATGCCTCAGTTGTCTAATTTTAGAGATAAAAAAAATATCCAGAGCGGAATGATTTAGGTAATGCATCTCTACTGTTGATTTCTGTCGTGTACTGGAAATGGTATTTTCCAGTGTAAAGTCGAGCTGAAATTTGATCTGAATGTTATTTCAGTTGTTACTGAACGATTTCTGTCGTTCGGTTATAGTACTAGGACAGCCGCCTGGGTACAAAAAACGGGACGCTGCCTGCTTGTTGAAGCGTAGCTTGGGTACGCATTCTGTAGAGACAGTGTGGCGGTTGTCTGCTTACTAGATATTTATGTAGCTCCATCAGCAACTCTGCTCAGGGTAGCAAGGATGGGATTATGTACTGTGGGGAGGGACGTATAAATAGTCACTGGAGAAACTGCCGTATTAGCAGTCCTGAGTGAGGAAAAGTATGCTGAAATGGTACAGGAAAATAGCTATTTTAGCAAATCCCATGAGCAATAAGCCTAGCATAGCTCAGTGGAGCACGAAAGTTTCAACGTCCAGATTTTTAGTTCTTTATATTCTGAGACATTTCTCCCTGTAACAAGTTCTTTTTAATCTAGTACAGAATATTTTCACCTGCCTTAGGCATAGTACGGATCTCCAAACGCTTTTTTGTAGTGTAGCGCAACCTGACGAAATATTGAAATATTTGCAGGTTTTTGTATGTACGTTGTTGGATTTACGAGGCAATTGGCACTGGTCTTTTTTTTTTTTGTCAGTAATCGTAACTACACATTAAACGTACGTGCGTTTGCAAAAAGAAATTATATTTTTCCTTTTCATTCATCAGCTGATGAGTTTTGGAGATTTATAGTAAGAATCGCCCACTCCGATGTTTGCTGTGGACACCTGCTTAAACAGTGGGGTAGCCGGCCAGCGGGGGAGGCAGAAGAATACGGAAAAGAGAAAAAAAATCAGAGGAAAGTTATATTTTTTTCAAAATAGCTAGAGAAAACGGGAATGATATTTCGTGTATTTGATGATAGGAAAATACTGATGAAGAAACGCAAAATAGTTATTGTTTGTGGAGTCAAAAGACGTGGCAATACTGCAGTGTCGTAAAGTAAGTGTAAACGGCATTTGTGTTAATATTTTGCATGACTTCGGTGCATGTCGTGTGTCTGAGCGCTCGCCTGAACGGCCCTGAGTAAACACGGTCGCTCATAAACCATCTCTAGGTTTATTGATGGTCCGCTAGGAGTTTACATTCCCGGCTGCGAATTACATCAGCTGTGCCCCAACATCCTCTTTGGGTGGGTAAACCAGCGCTTGTGGTAAAAACTGCTGCTTTTGTTAAACTGCCTTTGTTGAATCCACCGTTCATGTAAAGCTGCTTATCTTGTTAAACCATTGCTCTTTAAACTATCGGTTCTTTTATAACACATTTTATAATATCACTTCTCTCAAACCAAGGTTTCCCATTAGACCTTACCTTACGTATGCCTTAGATCGGTTTCGGAGGTCCGCTGTTCCCACAACTATGCTTAAGGCCAAGCTGTCCCGTTGCTTGGCTGGTCGACCTGGCTGTTGGAGGCCGCGGCCCGCATGCGTGCCTACCTAACCGCCAGAGCGGTAGGCACTTTTACAGGGCCTTCCTGAATTTCTCTACTGAACAGCCCGTATTGCTTTTGATAAATGGAGGCAATGCGTCACACAGTCTTGGGCCACCGAATGTTTTGTGTTTTCACATACTTGGTTTCCCGTGACACTTGATTTCACTGGTAATAGATGACAGAGTCTATACCTGTCGTTCCAGTAGAGTAATGTTTTTTTGAGTGTAGGTCGGGAACGATGCCTTCCGGGTTATTCCAAGTGTAAATTATGATATAGTTTTCGTGTCTTTGCTGGAAGACAGCACAATCTAAGCGTTTTCAGTCGTTCCCAGCATTTCAGATTCTACTGTCAGTGAAAGATCTTTGGATAGTTTCTAACTTCAATTTCGCCTGGCCGTAAATGTAATGTTAACACACAGCAGTATTCAATTCCAAGCACTTATAGTGCCTTAAGAGCTTCTTTTTTTTTTCTAATTTGAAAGTTCGCAAAATCCAGCCTACCAAACAGACTTCAAAGAGAAGCTGGAGAGAGAGTTCGGTGGGAGTGTGTGTGGTAAAGGAGAAAGTTAAAGAGTAATAGTGAACAAAGTTAAGGTGATCATGTGCAGTAGAGGGCTGAGATGGGGTGGTTTAAATGTAACGTTGAATGGGAAGGACCTGGGGGAAGTGGGGTGCTTTAGGTATACCTGGAAATGGACGTGGTAGAGGATGGACTCATGGGAGATGAAGTGAGGCACAGGTTGGGAGAATTTGCAGAGGTGCGTTAAGGAGCGTTTGGAGGAAGAGCTCGGTGTCTGTCAAGGGAAGGATGAATGTGGTTGAAGGTATGATATTCCCGACTGTATTACATGGATGTGTTTTGGGTCCATAATGAAGAGAAATAGAGGAATGCATACCGCAACAGACCACTGGGTCCTTTGGAGGCTTTCTGTGATAATGGAAGATATCAGTAACGTACGTATTACTGTGGCAAGGGAAGAAAAGCAAACACATGACATAGGGAGAAATCCCAGTAAACTTTATACGTAACTGAATAGGCGCAATCGATGTCAGTTGTGGACTTAAAGCGAAGTATTTGTCAAGAGTATTCTAAAATGTATCAGTGGTTCTGCTTTCAACTACTCTAATTGTTAAACCGTTCCGTATGTTAACATTCCCTTTGAAGAAAAAGTATTTTGCCTCATTCGGAATACAATGGTTGCAGCATAGTTTGTATCTAGTATTAAAAGTGAAACCAGACAAAGCTAGTTTAAAAAAGCTGCTTAAACTGAGGTTATGAAAGCTTTTGGTCCTTCGACTACCGATATCAAATCACCTTTTTAACCTCTTTTCTGAAAGAAATATTTGTCACGTTCTCGGTTCTCATAGGATTTGTTTTCAGTTTGGGAATCATCATGGTGGCTCACCGCTGTAGTTTCTTTAGTTTTTACTTTATTTGCTTTTTTCACTTAGGATGACCAAAACTGAACACAGTATTCAAGGTGGGGACGCACCAGTGAACTGTAAAGCGTGAGGATCAGTTTCTTAGACTTACTTTCGAATGAATCTAAGAATTCTGTTTGCCTTTTAACTGTTCCTAGATACTGATGACTTGGCTTTAAGTTACCAGAGACTTATTACACCTGCCTTCTTTCTCATTTACCTTTTATAACTCCCTAGAATTCATACTGTAACCTGTCTTTTCGTTTTGCTACCGATATGTAAAACTTTGACTTATGCATATTAAAATTTATTTGCCACCTGTGAGCCCAGTCCATCAGTTGTTTTATGTCTGTTTGAAGCTGCAGAAGTTCAGTTTCTGTTATAGCTTATTTTTCTTCGTTCTATCGTCAGCGAATTTCGATACTTTATAACGCAGCCCATTATCATTATCATTAATATATATGAGAAAGAGAACTAGCACGCTACTTGTTACGTCTAACCTGATCCCTTTGACACGTCACTTGTTACGACTAACTTAATGCCTTTGGCACACCACTTGTTAAGTCTAACTTGATCCATGTGGCACGCCACTTGTTACGTCTAACTGTTCTGGGGCTATACTGTTAATCATTACTCTTTGTTTACGTCCAGTCAGCCAGTTTTCTAGCCACCGAATTGTAGCACCGCCTATACTATGTGACATTTTTTTGGGGGAGTAATCATTGGTAGGGGACTTTCTCGAGTGTCTTTTGAAAATTTAGATGAATCACATCAACCGCTCTACTTTCATTTACATGTTAGTTTTATCATTAGAGAAATCAAACAGCGCACTCAGTTACGATCGCTTATGTCGACACCCATGTTGCGAGTCAGTGTTTGAATGATGGCCTCAAAGTGATTTACGATCTCGTAAATCAAGCTGTAATATCCGGGCAGGGATTTGCTACCGTATTTTGAATATCGATTTTACGTTGGCAGATTTCTAGTCCTACAAAGCTTTCCAAGTAGTAGATGACTTAATGAATGGAAAAAAGAGAAAAAAAAGGTTACCGTATATCTAGCTTTTTTCATCGTTCTTGGATTAAACTTACCATTGTCTTCCATCTTATTTATATCCATTCCAGTTAATGCTGATAGCATATCTTGAATGTGTGCTGTGTGTGTTTGTGTTTGTGTGTGTGTAATGTCCAGATAGGAGTGAGAAATACTCTTTCTCTGTAGGAGGAGGAAACAAGTAGCAGGTTTACTGAAAAAGCTACAACTCACTCGGCACAGGATAGCAGTCTTGTCCGGAAAATTGGGAAAAAGATCGACTATAATCTCAAAATATCATACGAGACTCAGGGAAAGAGAAAGAGAGAAAAAAAATGGGCCAAAATATTTATATTTATATGCAAAACGCAGTCTAGCACCACCTACTCCATCGGCCCACATAAAAAACATATGATGATAGATGACCCAGTAGCCGTCTTCCTGAACAGTATTCCACCCGTGTTACGCAGGCAGATCCCACCACCCCGCCGCAGGACTTCCATAGTGGCCATTGGGACCATGCCCACGCATCCTGACCTCTAGTACACAGACTCCTGGCACTCTCTTCTCCCTAAAGATATGCAAAGCACCACCAGCAGGAGCAGTAAACATCCTCTGGAAAGAGCCTAGCAGACTCAGGCATGATCTCAGAAAATTTGAAACTGGCTCAACACTTTCTGTCCTCCTCCATAAAGGAGTAAGCCAAACAGTTCCACAGCTTTGCCAGCCGCCAGCACTGTTGTAACACAGCAGTAAAAGGCAGTTCAGGGAAGTAGATCAGCCAACTTCATGGAACCAAATACTGGACATGACCCAGGACCACATGGGTCCAGGGCGGGAAAGTCTTGCCTCTCTCAGTAGCTTGACCATTAGTGTAAAGTTGTAGTGACGCAGGACAAGAAACACAGTACTAACGCGATATACAGAAACTCATGAGGAACCTTCGATGAGCGTGAAGACGATATGTCGTAGTGCACAAAATGCAGAAGATGGGAATATAAAAAAAGTGGGAAGTTAGGTATACAACTTCTTAACGACCTAATCACAACACGTAAATCATAATCCTTCTAATACATTCAGAGTAAGAAAGCTTTGTTCCCAAATGAACTGAAATTGTACCTCTAATCTTCCTTACTTTCTTATTTGATTAACGCAAACATAAACCACAGTTTCATATCACTTTTTGGAAAAGGCAGCAGGATATCTATGGATATTTCATCCTTAGATTACCGAGAAACTTATTCAGACATGAATCAAGTCTTCCTCTCTTATAGAGTTAAGTTTCATCTGCCCCGTTATGGAAGCAGTACAGAAATGAAGAAGCTCTGTAAAAGACTGGAGAGATACAAGCACCATCTGTCTCGGAGGAACATTGTAAAAGACTTGGGAGAGGTAATGACTGATCATCATAGTTTCGGCTGAGCATCAGTTGCTAGTTGGAAAAGCATGGCAGGCTGGATGCTCCGAACCTTGAAGACGAGAGAGGAAAGACTAGTAATGACGTTTTTCAAGGCTAAACTTTTCCTCTTAATCATGCACCCTATTTCAAGTACATCTTGTTGGAGGTTCTCCAGCTGATTAAATATTTCTATAGTGGGGTGACCATAATGGTCACGTGTGCTCTGCTTTGGGTCACCTATAAGCAGTTAACATCTTATTGAACATCATCCTTTCTGTATATATATAAAACAACTTAGATACATATTAATAGATACTTTACAGTCCTGATGATTCACCAGTTGTGTTGTTCTAGTGATATGCTGAGTACTACGACAACTCCCGGGTCCCTCTCACAGACTCCCTGTATTTGCTTCTTGGATATTGGTGACCATGCTCGGGCCTTCCTCCAACCTGCCCCGTCAGCATCGCTGCCTTTGTTTTTGGTCGAACCTCATCCATCGTATATGTGAACAGAACCGGAGCGTGTCACCCTGTGGTTTATAGTTCATCAGAGTCCTGAACACTCCTCAACTCTCCGTGGAACCATCCGGGGACGTGGTCAGGGACGGTGCGAGTCCTTTTGGCTTGTCACGTACACAGATAAGGAAGGATACTGGTCCCAGGCCCGAGCCATGTGGAGCATCACTGGTCACTCCAGCCACTCATGGAAAGGGGTCCCCTGACATTAGTCCAGTATTCCTTCCTTCTTTAATAAGCTTCTGTCTATCGAAAAGGGGCATTTTACTTTTCTTATACCTACTTAGAAATTTCACTCAGTGTTTGTAAACACGGTTGGTACAGCACGGGGAGTTCAACTCTCGAGAGACCCTCGTTGTGTGTGTGTGTGTGTGTGTTTGATTAACTGTTTGTACTGCGCGGGTGTAGAGCACTTCACTTTAAGCTGCAATCACATACAATAGAACACTCAGAACAATCACTGGCTACCTAGCCCTAAAATAGAGCACTCAGAACAATCACTGGCTGCCTAGCCCTAAAATAAAGCACTCAGAACAATCACTGGCTGCCAAGCCCTAAAATAGAGCACTCAGAACAATCACTGGCTGCCTAGCAACCACAAACTCAACATTTTCTCAGTGAAACAAAGATCCTCCCGATACAGTCCCACCTCAACATGCTCGGTACCCAGTTCTATGCAACAGCACTTGATCCCTCCCTCCCAAACCTCTCTATATATAACGACCAACTCCCAAGTAGAAATGAGAAGCTTACCCCTGCCTCACACTTCAGTAATCTTTGATCTCAGATCCCCCGAACTCTCAGCAAATATAACAGTGACGAAACACGTACAACAGTAAACCCAGCTGTTCATCCACCCTTAGGGGATTGGTCGAAGAAAAGGGCTCTTGGCTCATGCGAGGTGTATATATACACACACTGTAATGACCTGAATAGCGCAGAAAAGCCGACCTTCCAACCCAGTCTTAAAATCCGTCCCACCAGACATACACACATCAGAAGCCACACTCCCCAGACATACATACACTCTCAGGTTGCACTTTCCCGTGTACGATCTGGGCATCAGCCATACCTATGACCTTAAAAAAGCAGCTTCAACACATCCCTTGACCATGCCCATGATGCAACTACTACAACGAAGAAACCGAGCGCTTACTATACTTAATTGCCCTGTACTATGTGCACAAAGACGCACATCTTATGACCTAAAGTCCCGACCGGTGGACGAGGGCGACTTCCTAAGCGCTACAGCAGCCTCATAAAGGTAAAAGGGATTACTGGGGCAGAGAGCAAGTATATATTTGCGCATTAAGGAGAAAAGTAATTGAATGCGTTCCAGCAAAGGATGCATTCGGAAAGTACGGAAAAATTTATGATTATTATCAGATACGTTCACTCATGGTTGAGTATAGTTCCCAATTATTCGAAATGTTTCGGAATATTCAATTCCATCCTTCGGAAAAAAGAATGAATTACGTCTACCGCTGTATACGAGCGTCATGTATGATATTTATGTTGTATGAATATCGGTTTGAATGTGATCTATAAAATTTAAAACCCTGCAGTGTTGGTTTGAACATTAATTTATATTTATGGTTTGGAAATTCTATTTAAACTCAGCCGGTAGCCATTCCCATCAAATTATGCATTGTTCTCCAGTCCGGCGTTGATGACACATGATTTACATCAACTACGGAATTAGGAAATGTCGGAGTGTAAATAAAATAACTTGTACATTTACAGAACATTTGGCTAGTGTGTGTATTGCTGGCTCTTTAATACTGGGCCTTATAACTACTTGTGTTAAATGATGGAATATGTACAGACGTATTACGAGCCTGCTGACTAACGTTGTACGTTCGGATTCCTTGAATGTTTTGTGGTCGTTGGGTTCCAGTATATTATGATTAAACCTTGAGATCATTGGTACGATTTATGAGCATGACGGGTACGACCCTTGGGGTATGATGAGTTGGGTCGTACCGGCGTCGTGCTGAAGGGAATTATTTATTTTGAATTGCAGAACCAGTATCCGAAGACAATTAGAAAAGGAAGAAAAAATATAAATATATCGTTTATAATTACGGGGACTGCCGAATTCCTGGAAAACGTTATATTTTTAACCTAAAGTGGGGATTTCTGTGTAGCAATTAAACCTGGACGTTAGACCCCGCCCGCAAGCCTGTGGTAAAACCTGATTGGACGAGACTGTAAGCATCTTAACGCTGGTTGGTTGAGGCCCGACTGCCATCAGCATTAAGCGTTGCATTTCTATTTTTTTTTTACCTAGGAATTCTACGGACAGTTTCTCCGGTTTGAAAGCACTGTACGTATATCACTGTTGACTTATTAAATGGATATACTTTTCCTGGTATTTGGAAAGGTAGATAGATATCTTAACGATTGATATTTCATCACGGCCATTACCTTGCTAATCCTCACCTGAGTAAGCATTAATGATCTTTTTTTCTTTCAGCACAGTTACACATAATGGTGTGTTTAATATCACACTGTAGCCACACCTGGTCTGACTTAGTTGATGTGGCACGTCATTAGAAACTGGGCGGTTCATTACACATACAAAAATTCGCTCTGTCAATAGTTTGGGAAAACTCTCTTTGTAAGTAATATTTCCGGTAGAGTCTTTCCTTTTGTTGGGAAAATCTCATTGCAAATGATATTTCGGATTGAGTCCTTCTCTTGTTTTAAATAAGATGATGACAGTAGTAATGATAATAGTTATAATAATAGCTACCCTGTAAGAATAGTCTGTAAGATAATGGAAGCCATAATAGTTAGCGGTGGTGCGTGGAAAAAGGAATTGTCAAGTCTCTTCATAGATTATATTGGTGAGAGGTTCTGTGATGTTGGGTATCTGTCTGTCTGTCTGTTTGTGGAAATTATTTAAAGCAGGCCTTTTAACCTAACATAAAGAACGTTAGAATATTTTGAAGATGAGGATTTACAATGAAAACTAGAGTATTTTAAAGATGAGGATATAGTGAAAGAGTATAGTGAACAGACTACTCCTAGCTTGGTGAGGGTAGGAACAGTAAAGATGTAATGATTATGATTGGTCAGTGAATATTTGAATGTAATGAAGATGATGAAGTAGTAATGATGAAGGTATAGTAAAGTTGAGGATGTGGTTAAGATATATGTGTAATGAAGTTAAGGGTTTAATAAAGATGTAAAATAGGGAGGATGAGGGTGTAGTGAAGATGTAGTCTAAA
The DNA here is from genome assembly GCA_038088735.1 of Panulirus argus. Taxonomy (NCBI): domain Eukaryota; kingdom Metazoa; phylum Arthropoda; class Malacostraca; order Decapoda; family Palinuridae; genus Panulirus; species Panulirus argus. Next base: position 5,469 of record JAYMFT010388505.1, on the reverse strand, counting down.
GATAAGTGTGTAGTAAAGATGACCTTTTTGCTTCACCCTCAAAATCCAAACTAGTTTCAAAGGCCGGCCACGGAAGCTAGTAATATTATAATGAATGTAATAATAATGATACTAATGATAATAATGATAATGATGATAATGATAATAATGATTTATTATTATTATTATTTTATTTATATTATTATTATTGTCATTATTGTTTTTGTTACTATTATCATGATTATTTTCATTATTATCATTATACTTGTTTGCTGTTTAGCAAGATGTCGCCAGGAACAGACGAAGCAACGGCCTCATTTGCTCAAATTCTTGCCAAATGCACCAAAACCAAAGCTCACCATTGACAACCAGGTTCCACCTACAAATACCAGTTTCTTTTAACCTGCTCATACGCCCTTGTTTAGCCCAGTGACAACACGTCGCTCCTCATATAACACACTGCTCCAATTTGCTCTGTTCCATGGACGCACGTCACCCTACCCAGTATTCACGCCCTGGCGGCTTAAATCCTCTTTCACCCTATCCTTCCAACTGCTTCTTGGTCTTCTCCTTAGTCTTACTCCCTCCACTTCTGCCTCGTAGATCCATTATGTCAGTTTTTCTTCACTCATCCTCTCCATATTTCCAAACCATTTTAGCACACCGTGGTTCGCTCTCTTAGTCAGACTTCGTCTACTACCGCACCTCGCTCTTACGCTATCATTCCTTACGCGCCAACTCTCCTCACACCACACACGCTGTCCTCGGGCGTTTCATTTTCAGTACATCTATCTTCCGTTAATTGCATTAAGGGACCAAGACTCGCATCCAGACAGCACCGATGGGACTACACTATATTCAGACATGCTCGTCATTACATCAAAAGACAATGAACCCTATTTCCACTCGCTCCTTAGTACACCCCCCCCCCATGGATCCCTTTGGTGCTGCCATATCCACACCCAGGTACCCAAAGCACTCCACTTTCTCCAGGTTCACGGCCTCCAAAATCCTACCTAACCCATCCTGTTTTTGCCCCCGCTTCATCTCATTTCTTTACTTATATTCACAACAGCTCTCAACTTTTACCTTTCATAAAATTTCCCAATTTGGGAGATTTGCCACCAGAGGCGTGTTATCTGTAAACAGCACCTGACTCTACCTCCAGGACCCCCGACCCCCAGCGCGCTGTAAACTCATCCGTCTCTGCAAGACCCTAGCATTTACCTTCCTAACCACCATTATACCACCACAACACTACCACCACAAATAACGCTCACGTGGTCTCATCATACAGCCTTGAAGCAGACCCACTTTCACTGGGAAACCACTCAGCGTCCTCTCCTCCTATTCTCAAAAACACTACTTTCTCTTTAAAAACAAACTTCTTATTGCGTTTAGTAGCATTCCTCCCACATCATATGTTCATAGCACTTTCCTCGAGGCCTCTCTGTCAGCCCTGTCGTACATTTTCTCCAGGTTCATAAATGCCACGTACAAATCTTTTTTTTTCTCTCTGTCTCTCACCAAGTATTTCTCACACAAAGTTTTGAAAGCAACAGTCCACGCATCCTCACCACTGCTAGAGCCACGTTGCTTCTACCCTGTTTGATGTTCTCTGCATGTCACCACCCTCTCAATCAACACTCTTCCATATATTCTATTGATTTATACCTCTGTAATTCGAGCATTCACTTTTGTCCCCCTTGCCTTTATATAATGGCGCCATACAGGCATAAATGCTAGTCCTCAAAACCCTCACATTAGTGCCATAATTACTCTGAGAATCCTGACTAACCAATTGATAACCCTCTCAGCCCCTTCCTTGAACAGTTCGTCTGCAATCTCATCCACTCCTGTTGCTAAGCTAAACTTCATTTTGTGTAACGTTTTCACTTGCCCCCATCTTTATACCATTTGCCATGACTATCTTGCTCCACATGCCACCTCGAACCCAAACACCCTAAATCCACACTGGCCATCCTGTCATCTAACTCATTCGACAGTCCTTCAGAGTATCCACACCATCTCATTCTCACCTCATCTTTGCCTCTTACCACTTCGTCGTTTGCTCCCCTCACAGACAGTCCCATTATTTGTCGTTCTCTTGACACAATCCATCTCCTTTTAAAGCATCTTATTTCTGAGATTTGCCGATACTCCCTCGCCACATCTCTCATATACTTTCTTTTCCAGTTGCAGATGGGGCCCATACACGTCCCTTTACTCTTTCACAAACATCTTGATTTCCTCTTCCCTCCACTAACCATTCTTTCTCATAATCTCGCCTTCTACACACCACACGCTTCACCTGAACGTGAAAGCATTATTTCCCACTTCCCAAATACGTTTTGACTCCTCGCCCACTCCCCTTGATACCGCTCGTCATCCAGTTTCTTTGGGGTAATTCTGCATACGTCTTTTCCAAACTGTCTCTTGGTATCTGCACACAAGCTTCTTTCTCTTCCAGGCTCACTCATTTTCACCATCTTCTTCCCATCCGTGTCATTTCATCTTTTCCTACAGCCACTACAAGCATCACTCTCGCCTCCACCAAGAAACGATTAGACATCCCCTTTGCTGCCTCTCTCATTCACATCCAACAACCTCTCCCTTGTTCATAATCTAATGGCGCCCATTGACCTCCTCAGTCCCACTTACCCACGTATACATGCGCCTCATATTAAACCAGGTGTTCCCAATCACCAATCCATTATCATAACATAACTCGATAAACTTTTCTCCATTGTCGTCCACCTCGGAACCACATGCCCCCTATTTGTACCCTCGATTGCCGCATCACCCGCTCTTGCATTCAGATCGCCCACAATGAGGACTCGATCCCTTACATCCATATTGCCCAAGCGCTCGGTCAACTACTCCGCAGAAGGGGTCTTCTGTCTCTTCTGTTCCTGTCACCAGGTGCTTTGGGTACAGACATTCACCCACCTAGTACAGTTTGCTTTCATTCTTCATATATATTATTAGTCTCTATCTGACTTCCTTACACTTTATTATTATTATTATTATTATTATTATTATTACTATTGTGAGTGGTAGTAGTAGTAGTAATAGTAGTAGTAGTATCATTGCTTCTTCGGTCGATCTGTGAACTTAGCTTGGATCGTTCAGGGAGTCTAAGAAGTTAACCTCATTATACGCTCATCTTCATTAAACTGTATTTTCACGACATCCTCTTGTGTAACGCAAAGCAAGTTTAGTATACGTCATATATATAAAGAACATCTTGTCAACGTTCGAATTATCGTGTGGACACTGACAAATTACACATACACTGACTGAGATGTGTATTTGGAACAAGACACAGTGTAGCTTACAGTCCTTAACTCGTTAACATTGAAAGCAGTATGATAGGTCAAAGGTACAATACATGTTGGGAATATAGTTGCACAGTTTACTGGCACTGGACATGGTGTTAAGTTTCACAGTAATACAGAAAGCGTCAAGATTCAGTACACACTGGACATATTAGTTAGAGAACGTACCTGTACTGGGCATGATTACACCTGGTGTTTACAAAGTTCAGGATATGGCAGATTTTGGATACATTGTCAGAATGGTCTTCATGGATATTACTCTCAATAGAGTAATTCCAAAGCAGTCGAAAACAGTAAGCCTTTGAGGTTTAAAATAATTGATTTTTGGGCATTCGCTGATAGATTGTCCTAGATTATGTTGATCAGAAATGAGTCAGAATTTGGACTCACGCCCACCTGTCACCCTCTTGTGTTGATGTACTGTACCCACTGTACGCTCTGAACTGGTCTCCACCTAGCCCTAAGATATGTGCCCGTCACCCATACCCTCACTGAAATGTTTGTTTATGTATATCTGTTTATGTATATCTTTACCATATTTTAAAACTATCAGACACAACATCCTCATATTCACTAACATATTCGCTGCACACCTTTATTATTATTATTATTATTATTATTATTATTATTATTGTGACACCATGTAGAAAATGCTATAATATATATGGGGTAAATTAGTTACAAAATACAGAGACGAATCTTTATTAGGGAGGTAAGGCGTTTGTGGGAGTAGGAAGGAAGGAGGGAGTGTGGTTCCTAATGAAGGTGGGTCTGCATCAAAACCTCATGATGTCACCATGGGTGCTTAATCTCCTTATGGATGGGATGGTGAAGCAGGTGAATGCATGGGTTTTACAGCTAGGGATAGATCTTAGGTGTTCTAGAGATAAGGAGTGGGGAGCTATAAGAGAATGATTAAGGTGCTGTTTGCGGATGAGGTGGCTGTGTTAGTAGACTCAGAAAAAAAAAATAACTTAAATAGCTGGTGATAGTTTGGGATAATAGAAGATGCAAGGATGGAGTGAAAGAGGCTTTGAGATATCGGGGCCTCAACATTCAGGAGGATGAGAGGCGTGCATAGGATAGAATGAATTGGATCTTCGTGGTACACAGGGGGCAACGTGCCTGTCAGTGAGCTGAACCAAGGCATATGAAGCGGTCAAAGTAAACCATGAAATGGTGTGTGGGTCTTGGCTGTGGATGGTGAGCTGTGGTTACAGTACATTGGTATTGTACATGGTAGCAATAGAACGGATGTCTCCACATTCGGATGTTGTTCATTTTCTTTACTGTCTCACTAAGGCAAGAGAAGCGATGCGACGTTAAAAGAATTTTTATTGTCATTATCTTAATACTGTTATTGATATTATTAGTAGTAATAATAATAGTTTATATAAAGCCTTAAACTGATGTTAACAATAATGTGAAGCCTGTTGCACAGATACAATGGAAAACTGTAATGGTATCAGTCTGAAGCGGTAGCTACTGCATGCATAACACTGTTGAGCAGACTGTAACAGAACTGTAACACCACCAGGTGTCAGTACACAAGAGTAAGATCGTCAGGAATTAGCATACTTTTATACCTATTAAGATCATCATAACCATTTACTGTAAATCACTGAAAAAGAATGATTATCAACTGTGTAAATGTTCTCGTACTTATTTTTATATTATTCACAGTGGCAGAGGTGTCTAGCCAGCTTTTGTGAAATGTTGTAAATGTTGGGAAATGTTTAATGAAGATAAATCAAAGTAACAGTCACTCTGGAGGCTCTTCTCTGTAATGACAGGCAATTAATGTTTCAGGAATACACACACACATGTAGTACTTCAGGAGGTAATATGCATGAAATTTAATTTGATGATTATTTTAGGCCATGACGTCTGATATATATGAAGGGGTAATAGCACTTAAGTAGGATATCGTATAATTTAGTTAAATAAAATTTTCCAACACGCTGCATGTTTCACGGAAGACATCCGCGGATGTCTTCCCCGAAACATGTAGCGTGTTGGAAAATTTTGATAAACTGGATTATAGGAACTGAAGTGCGATTACCCCTCTGTAAAATTGTTACAGGCCGGTGTGATCGTCATATCATCATATATATATATATATATATATATATATATATATATATATATATAT
>JAYMFT010388494.1:0-19900 GCA_038088735.1 Panulirus argus | reverse complement strand
TATATATATATATATATATATATATATATATGATCAGTGTGCCAACGCTATATCATTTGCTTCAGCTGATGAGATTTGTATTGTTGTAATTGTATACTTAATTAAGACTAATTTATTGTGTTTCTAATCTCAGGATTGTGAAGAACAGCCTGACTACATGTATACTGCTTTTTTAGACGAGATCTAGTTAGCCAAGACACGTGCAGGTGTACTATTTTCGTAATTTGATAATGCAAGAATCGTGGGAAGTTTTCCCATATCCGTGTAAAGGTATCTTTCAGGATCTCGTGTATGATATTCCTGATAGTTTTGTCCTATCCTAGATTTCTGGCTGGGTTATTCGTTACTGTCGGCAATCCAGAGAAGGGGAACAAAGTGCTTCCAGGACTGGAAACAAAGCCTAAGCTTGACCTGTCGCCCGACCGCCGCCCAACCGGGTCTGAGCTCTCGAGTCAGCCATGTTTGTTTACATCCCGCTCCAAATCCTATCGGCGGAACGATACACGCGAATCTAACTCGCCGAAAAAAATTGCCGCTCTTTTTTTATATGTACCGGGCACAAATAACAGGTATTTTGTACACAAACTTGTATGTATAAACTAGAGGCCAACATACGGCCGCCGGGTTGTATACATACAAAGATATTAACTTGTATGTCAACACATCCGTAGTGCACGTGTTTGCCGGGCCAAACTTTGTTGTTGTCAATGTCACTCGTGCATGACAGTGTCATACATATATATATACAGGAAAACACAAATGGTTTTGTGATATGTGTGTGTACGGTTTATGTAGTATGTACCGACTACAGGCTGAACAAGGCACTATATTGTATTTGAATTAAAGTGTATATGTAAATATGCATATACAGATATGTATTCGACATTATACAGGTCGGCTAATTTGAATGAAGTATGATTATATACGTTTCAGCACTGGTCAGGCAAATGGCGAATTAAACTCAGTTTTAGAAACAGCAGACTCGAAGATGGGGAGTGGGTTAAACAGGCTAGACGGTGAGTACCTCATCTGGGGAGGTTAATCACAAGTCATACTGCGAGAGGGACCTATAGGGGTTGACACCCTGCCATACTCGTTACCAGAACAGTATGTTTAGGATCGTTAGGGAGGTAGACAATATTTTCGGATCGTGAGAGAGGTAAACAATGTTTTAGGATCGTGAGGAAGGAAGACAATATTTTGGAATCGTGGGAGAGGTAGACAATATTTAAGCCAATGTCATAATTATTTTCAAAAACTCAGACAGTGAAATGTTTAAGGAAGGGTACACGATGATCATTCTACCCAAACTGGAATATGTGGCAGCAGTCTAGTCTCCTCACTTGGGGAACCATATGGAACTACTGGTGTAGGGTCCAGAGGAATGGAACAAGAGTGGTCCCCTGACCCGAGCGGAATGATTTAAGAAGTGAAGAGGGGTTGCCCTCGATCTGCCCTCTCTGGAGGAAAGAAGAGTAAGGGGAGATGTGATAACTAAGAGGCCAGGGGCCACGTTAACACAGGACGGTTCATGGAAGCCAGAAGGGAGTCCATACTTGAGGAGGCGTTCCTTTGACCAGGGGACACATGGAATCATGGAACGGGTTAAACAAAGGGAAGGGACACTAAATGCAAGAACCATTAGAGAATTCTAAAGCCTTGTATATAACATGGAAGGCTGAGAGGCAAAACTTAACAAATGTAAAGTTTCTTTATTATTTATATAAGTATTTGATGATTACTAGTGGTAATGATAAGGGCACACGCATTCACACTTCACACACATACACACCATACTTATCCTACATGTGGACGTGAATACCAACGCAGCAGGTAAGAAAATGAGCATTAGACACCTGTCAGTCGCCATCAGTCTTGAGGAATTAAGGGGAAGAGACGGTGCTGAACTGGTCGAGGGGTTGAGGAAGGCTATCATAGCCTTCTATCATCAATCACAGGGTGATGGATGATTGAAGGGTAGAGAGATATGTTGCTATGCCCGGTAATACCTGGTGGACATAGGGACTAGAGAGGGTGCGTGTTGAAGGGAGAGGGTGGTGAGAGAACGGGTGGAAGATGGAGAGGCTGTTGGAGACAAGAGTTGTGATGGAGCTTCGGGAAGGTGTTGAAGACAAAGAAGGGCGCTGGGAGATTAGAGATGCGAGAAAAGTGCGCTGGGAGAGTGAGACTGGTGGAGTACCGTGCAGTGAGAGTAGCATGCTGGGAGAGTGGGGGCTGAGGGAATAGCGTGCAGGGAGAGGAGATCAATCATCAGAGTATGGAAAGTTTTTGCGACGGATGAGAACCGAGAGCCTCAAGAGATCTTGCCATGATGGCACGGCTGGCGAGAGGAGAGAGGGAAAAGGGAGAGGGAGGGAGGGAGGGAGAGGCGGCAGGAATACTAATATCTGTATCATGAGACAATAGTGAGCGGTGATGCTGGGCTGGTGTGAGGGCGGACACATAGGGCGAGGGAAGGGACACAGAGGCGGACACATGAGGTTGGGGACACATCAGCGAGGTTAGGAATATTTAGGCGAATACATAGACCCTCAGGGGGGTGGATACTTTGCTGATAAATGGGCAGGGACGCTGTCTGGACACATGGGGTGCATGAGACTGAGTTAACACCCTGAGAGGGGGTGCTATTAATCTGACACTTGGGATGGGGGACGCAGAGGTGTTTCTCTCTCTCTCTCTCTCTCTCTCTCTCTCTCTCTCTCTCTCTCTCTCTCTCTCTCTCTCTCTCTCTCAGCCGGGCCGGGGCCATCAGGAGGCAGGTATGCCCTCCAGCCGTAAAACATCCTTGGGCCGGCTGTGCCAACAACAACAACAGTAGGGACGGGTGCTGCATTACCCATGAGGAGCCTCCTGCATCAGAGACGGCCCCCTGGCCTGCACGGGACGCCCCTGCCTTTCCTCGTCAGCTACAGATGGCCAGGGTTAAGTCTCGTGAGAGTTTTCTTCTTCCCTTAAGAGACTTACTACTCTTCCAGACCGGCTCTGTGTGAAAGTGTAGTGATCTATTTGTAAATATTTATACGTACTGTACGGGGGAGGGAGTTCTCTACACTTGTGGTGCCCCATTTATTGAACATTTTCTGTCATATATATATATATATATATATATATATATATATATATATATATATATATATATATATATATATTTTAACTTCTTTACGATGACCTTATGAACATATAATTGATCAGTACACTGCAACACCCATGTGTTCCTCAATAAAGCTCCACACTGACTATTTAAGTAACCTAGAAGGTTTGGGGAGAGCCTGGTAGGACGAGGGGAGATTATAGGAGGTCTGGGAGGATAATGGGGAGGATAATGGAAGGTGTATGGTGGCCGGAGCCTACGCATATGGGGACGTCCCTCTTTCTTATCCCCTGCTCTGTGGGGAGACAACAGGACCAAACCTGTGGAGGATTTTGTTATTGTTTCCAACAATGTGTGTGTGTGTGTGTGTGTGTGTGTGAAGTGATAAATTCACGCAAGCAAACATTCTTTGTACCTTAACGTCACCTGACCCAACCTAAGCCTTAAGGGGAGAAGGCTGAATCCTCAGGTGCCCCTCCATTTTCAAGGTAGTGAGTGACGGAATGGTGTGTAAGTACGTGGACTTGTGTTACGTGTTAGTGAAGTATACTCTGGTATATTCTGTTAATCTAATATACTCTAGTATATCGGGATGAAATGCTTAGTCAAATGTGGGAAAGTATGTCCGTAGAGTAAGGCTAGTGAAATGTGGGTAAACATTTCCGTAGATTTTATGTTAGTGAAATGTGGTAGGATCTCTCCGTAGATATTATGCAAGTGAAATGTACGTAAATATGCCTTAGCAAAGAGTTTGTTGTTAGTAAATCGTGTATACATAGTTCCTTAGAGTTTCTGTTGATGGAGTGTGGTTAGACATTTCCCTTAGGATTATTCTTAGTTAAATGTGGTTATATAATTCCTTAAGAGTTTTTGTTAGAGAATGCGGTCATAGCAAATGGTTTGGGTTGATCATATTGTGGGACAGATCCCAGCTGGCAGTCTCCAATGACATCCGCTTGATTGGCGTCAGTACACTTGACGCTAACGACAATTCTCGCCCCTTGGGACGAGCTACATACGGCCCACTGAACCATGCAGTTCCTGGGTAGTTATCGCTCTTATGGGCTTTGTAATTTTGGGGCGTATCTTCCGCTGCAGCCAGATGATTAATGGCCGTAGGTGTTTTACCCTCGTGTTGCAAAGTGTTGAGTGAGTTTTGTCATTGTGTTGAGTGGCTCAGTTCGTATAGTGTTCTTGTAGAATTTCACTCTTCATCCCGTGGTGGATTCTTACTGTCTTGCCCCGTGCCTGCAAAGGGATGGAGACACAAGGATTTCAGTCCAGCTCTTGTTCTTGTGTGTTACTTTTCTTGTTGTCTTTGTTGTCCACATGTCACCTTAGGCTGGGGACCTGTCCTACTGGCCCCACACACAAACACACACACACACACAGAACATCCAGTGGCCATAACAGCAGGAAATTTTTGAGAAAAGATGTAAAGATATACTTTTATTGCATTATAGTATTATACAGTGGGGGATGAATGATGTAAATTGAATGTAGACGTCTGGCTTAAAAACGTTTAAACAGTTGCATGATGGTAAAGAATGTTCAAGAGATGGGGACCCCACCAGTGTTGAACTCCCTCCCCGTACAGTACAAGAAATGGAGCCACATCACGGAGACTTTGTCGCTTTTCTCCCTTTCCAGAACATGTTTCTGGTTAGCTGAAAGACAAAGGAAGATGACGAGTTATTAATGTTGAAACTTCTAATTAAGGAGGATCGTTAGGGTGAGTAGATTAGGAGCACGTGACTGGGTTCCTTCTTTCCTCAGAAAAGGATTTTATTTTTTTTCTTCCCGAGCGTTGAACGTCGCTTAGACCTGTTCACGCTCTTATCCGATCTGACGATGCGATGCCTTCCCTTGCTCAGGTCGTGGGAAGAGCCTCAGAGATCCTTCGACCAGTAGCCGGGGGACGTGTGAAGTGTGTGTATTGGTGACAGGTCCGTAACACGACCTGGTGACAGGTCCGTAACACGACCTGGTGACATGTTCGTAACACGACCTGGTAACAGGTCCGTAACTTGACCTGGTGACAGGTCCGTAACACGACCTGGTGACAGGTCCGTAACACGACCTGGTGAAGTGCATATGTGGGTAACAGGTCCCTTAGAAACACGACCTGGTAAAGCGTACGTGTCTGTGACAGGTCCACTGAGGAACATGACCTAAGGTCAAGTTCTTCTTTGGTGGCTGCCTTAACACCCCAACTCCGCCCGTCCCACACTACCTGAACAGCCAAGTTCAGTCGCAAAAGTTTCAGGTTTAACGAGATGCAGATTAAGTACGGTAAGCAAGAGAGGAAGGAGTGGGTAGGGGTCAGGATGCTTGAGGGTCGCGGGATTTATTCAGTTCCTTCACAACGGATCCTGACGGACGTCGGAGAGAGACACGCCTTCCATATTACAATCCTTCCCCTCCTCCACCCCCCGTGGATCCCCCCTCCCCCTCTCACCCCTCTCACCCCCAGACGATATCTTTATCTCACCCACGCTGATCAGTTTACCTCCCCTTCCTCCGCTGACTTGCTGATCAATGTGATGGATTAGTTTCGACGATTGATCGTCGCGAAAATCCATTCCCCTTAGTGGTGACGTCGTCCCCGTTGAGTTGCGTTGATTAATCCTTCACGCGGCCAGTGCGTCGGGAAATCAGCCACGTCGTGTGCACCTCCTTCGGCACCCCCCTCTCCCCATCACATCACGACGCGCCCCTTCACATGACACGCCCCATCACATAACGACGCGCCCCCGACTCGTCCTATCACATGAGCACTCGTAGACTCAGACGAAAATAGGAATAGATATTGGAAACTTAAGTGATTCACTTGTAGCCTTTAATCATGGAACTCTAAGCTTGTATAAAGTGAATTCTCTGACTGAACTACTTCTCAATTTATTCGCTGTTGATTTATGATCCAGTAAGCGATAAAGATAGCGATAAAATATTACGTGTATACAGAATGATATATTAAAAATATTACGAGTTCAAATAACGCTCAGGTCTTCTATTTATGACATTTTTATTTTATGTTAGTGGGAACGGCACGAGCAAGCCGCTGGGTGGCCTGATCTGGGCCTTTTTTGTGCTCTCTCTCTCTCTCTCTCTCTCTCTCTCTCTCTCTCTCATATAAACTATTGCATGCTCACTGTTCCCTGGTGTCAACTGGCTCCTTGTGGTACCATGTGGCTCCTTGTGACGTCACTGGTTCCTTCTGACGTCTCTTGGCTGTTGCGACGTCACTCATTCCTTGTGACGCCACTGGTTTCTCGTTACGTTACGTGGTGCTCCTCAGAAGGTCACCACAACAGGAACGCGTCGCGTTTCCCGACGGATATCTCCAACACAAACGCCTCTTCCTTTACAAAACTTCTAGAGAAAATAAAAAAGGATGAAAAAAAAATATCAAGTAACGAAGACATTCACCACAAATTCGTGGGTCCGACAAGTCCTGTACGAGATGTAAACTCCCCTTAGCGACTGACGGTAGGCCTCATGGGCACCTCTGCCAGACGCATGACCCACACACCCACTGGGGAGTTATCTTCCTAAACAGCGGTAGGAAGGGACGGCTCTCCAAAAACAACTGTGGACTAGCAAGAGATGATTTCGGCACCACAGACGTATCCAGAGGGGAGGGTGACGGAGGCATAACCCCCCCTAGAACCCCCTCCAAACTTGCATCAAGTTTATTAGCGCGGATCGGGTTGCCGGGGGACGGCGCTCGGAGAACTGTCCGTCGTGTTTGCCGTGGTGTTGGCAATATTTACACCGGCTCTCTCGTGTGTCATCATCATCAGCAGCAGCGTTGTCGCCATGTTGGTTGGTGTCGTGTGTTGCCGGCCGTGGTCGCTCGTGGGTTTTATAAAGGCAGTTTTGAAGGTCGTGTAGTTGGTCGTTCCTTTCCTTCTCACGACCCAGAGCAGGATGAGGTCCTTCAGCAGAAAGAGAAGTCAGGCCAGAGATCAGTCCGTCATTTCCGACGATCGCGCCGTCGTGCTAATTGGTCGAAAGGTCGTGCTCAGTAGTCGTAAGGTCGTGCTCAGTGGTCGTAAGGTCGTGCTCAGTGGTCGCACCGTCGTCTTCGAGTCGTACCCTCCTGCTGGAGAGGTTAAGAAGTCACAGCATTAGTGTCACTCTGGTATTCGCTAATTGGCGCGTCCCTCAGGTCCTGTGAGTCAGGAACCAGGTCGTGTGAGTCTGGCAGTGGCGCCCCTGGGAGCAGCACTAGGCCTTCCCTAGGCGGTAACACAAGAAGATAACTACAAAAAAAATTATGAACACGAGAGGAGAAACCCCTTGAACGAGGTCTAATCTAGTCAACGAGAAGGGGTTAACGAGCGGTCAGCAGGAAACGAGCAATTACCACCCAGCTGAGCAGCCTGGGGGAAGGGGAACCTCCCTGGCTTCAAATTAGATCAGCAGCTGACCTTAAGTTCCCGCCAGAGGAATCCACTGCCTGAGGACACCTGGCCGAGGGCGCGAGGCGATGGCTCCAGCCTTCCCGCTATCTCCTGTTTATGAAAGGGTTAACTGGGCCCCATCACGTCGGTCGACACACCTTGTCTGTTGCTCTTCGTCCATTGCAGAGAATGTGTCGCTGTTACCCTCTGTGTCTTCGGCCCTCCACACTCTCCCTCCCTCTCTCTAGGTAGTAAGTGGCAGGCAGCCACCGATCAGGAAGGCATATTAGCGCTACTAACCCCATCTGGGTATCGGAAGGGTTAGTGACTGCCGCGCATTTAGCCAGCACTTCAGTGGTTGTCATATTCCACTCTTTTTTGGTCCGGGTTGCTGTCTTTGCATTCTTCCCGCTCCCACACACGCGTGGGCTGGAGGCTTTCCGTCCACAGCCGAGCAATCTCTCCCGCTTCACACACAACTCGGAACAACACATGACTCGGTCTTCGGATCTGTGTGATTTTCTTGCGCCACGCGCCAGCCCTGCCCTTCGACAAAATGTTATTGTAAGTACTCATAAGTAAATAAGTGAGTACTGTCTTACGTTTTCTTGTCGCTGGTTCATATGATAACGATAACTGCGTTTATGACCGCTGGGTTACGAGAGACAGTGGCAGACAAAATGTCTGACTTTCTGTCGAAACTTATTTCTAAATGATAAACAATTTCTGTCGATTGATATCTGTATTATCTGCTCTTTTCTTATTACATGGAATAACAAGTATTTTCCTCTTTGAACTGACTGTAACTGTCATGGTTAACCTTAGGAGTCGTGGTTGACTGCAGGAGTCCTTAGTCGAGACTGCAGGAGTCTTGAAGAAAAAGAGAGATTAGGAAGACAGAAGCGAGAGTCTGTAAGGCCAGCCAGTACCCTGGGGGATTATTCTCCCGGGCCGGAGACAATGGGGCAATACCTGGGCGGCTCCACACGGGAAAAAAAACTCTTTGTTGACTATGATCAGGAAGACCCCCAGCGTGGGCCTCACCCTGAGCAGGGGCCTCAAGAGGTCCGTGTTGGTGTGTTGGGGAGGGAGAGTCTCTGTCTCTTATATGGTGGGGTGGGAGGAGAGGTCGAGGTTTACGTTAATACCTTGAGTTTCCAGTAATGTCTTGGTCCCCAGCGCTGCTCCAAATCCATCCCTCGTCAAAAAAAAAAAAAAAAAAATCCACAAAATCAGACAAACATGATATAAAAACAAATGAATCGTCCCTTCCGTTTTACAGTCCCACGAAAGCCGCAGACATCCACGAAGGACAACAAAACTCAGCGAAAAGAACCAATTACACAGTTCTGCTGACGGTGGCGAGAACAATGTTAGTGGGAACATCTCCAGCAGGTGTGTGTTTGTGTGTGTGTGTGTGTGTGTGTGTGTGTGTGTGTGACCCAGGCGCTAATGAAGTCCGTCTACCCGAGGACCTCTACAGACTGCTGACTCACCCCCGTCCTCCTGACACAGTGAGGGGCGTCCCACAGCGTTGAGTGGAGACGAGGTCGAGTGGTTAGGGTTGGGGAGCTAGGATAGACGGAAAGAGGAGGTTCGGATAAATGGGGCTCGGATAGAAGCGGTGAGAGAAAGGGAGGAGGACCTTTCCTCTTTAGGGAAGAAAATAGAGATAAAGAGAAGGAGAGACAGAGAGAGACAGACAAGACAGACAGAGACTGTCAACCTACGACGGAAGTTTGCCATGAGAGAGGCTAAAGTCAAGGTGACAGGACTGTACAAGGAGAGTAGGTCAAGGCTAATGTCATGACATGGAAGACAGTGCCAGCGTGATAATTGGTTCCCAGAGCTGGGAACGCAGTGCTGGAGCATAAGGCTGGTTCCCACAGCTGGAGGCTGCCACTGGAGCGTACCTTCTCCTGAGAGCATACGAGAATACTCACAAAGAACCTCGGGGTTTAATGTTACACCTACCGTTTCCCTTGGTACACACACACACACACACACATGGCTGTCTGGCTGTCTTCACCCAGACACTAACATGTGTAAATGACTTACCAGCTGGGGGTAAAGGGCGTATGTATGTATGTGTGTGTGCAGGAGGAGGACAAAGTAAAGGGAGACGAAGGAAGAAGGGTGTGGATGAGGGCGTCTCCCGTCCATGCATTATGAATGCTGAATGGCGACCTGTGGCCACGCCAGACACCCTCTTCTGGGCGTGTATAACTTCCCCTCACGTCACGAGCTGTTAGGGGAGGGAAGTGCTGGAAAATATGGAGGGAAATGGTGGAAATAGCAAGGGAAATTCTGGAAATATTTCAGAGCGTGAAAACACATATAGGAGAATGTATGTGCACGTACGTTCTGGGATGATTGTAATATATCAAGAGACCAGATAGGTTCCTGCCGTCACTGCTGAGGTAAAGGGTATGTTGTACCCCTGACAACACCTACCCAATGGTATGGTACCCCTCTAAAGGCAAGGTACCCCTCCCTGTCAAGGTACCTCCCTCCATGTCCATATCAGGATAACATGGTCTCTCCTCACAACCTCTAACCCCCTTCTCCTGCCCCAGGATGCTGGTGCGGGCCAAGGAGACAGGGGCCATGAACATCAACTGTGTGGACCCCCTGGGCCGCTCCGCCCTCCTCATGGCCATCGACAACGAGAACCTCGAGATGGTCGAGCTCCTCATCGAGTACAAGGTAGGGTTTCCCTCGACCACTGGTCACCTGGGGTCTTTACCTCTCCCCTGACCCCATCCTGGTGGTCCCTGGGATCCCACTTATCCTTCCTTAGGTCCTTAGCTTGTAGTGATGCTCCTAAGGGATTCCCCTTATGCCTAGCTGTTACTTAAGACCTGCCTCCCTTACCCTTACCCTTGTCCACTCTGGGTCTCAACCGAACCAAATTAAACCCCTTCACGACCAAAGGGTCTTCATGCCATTCATTGCTGTCCAATGTGAACCATTAGGTCTGTTCTCCTCCCTTTCCTCCACAGTTTGACGCCTTAACACCCACTATCTCCTTAATTCCTGCGCTTCTTACTGACACCAGTGGTGCTGCCCATCCCCCCCCCCCTCCCCATCCCCTGTTTCTTCACTTGAAAATTCCCCCTCAGTGCAACCAACACACTATTATCTCACCTTTGACCTTTGACCTGCTGAACATGTTTTTTAGATATTTTTTGCCAGAATGATGTTAGCAGGTAAGTAAACAGCGCATTAATCAATTAGGCATTGTACATTTTTTTGATAAGAATAGAATTAATGATTAGTATGATTTAAAGAATTCTTAGTATGTATTATTCTCTCTCTCTCTCCATCCCCCTACGTACTCTCAGACACCATCACTAACACTCCTCCCATTCACCCCCAACAGGTGGAGACCAAGGACGCCCTCCTCCATGCCATCAGCGAGGAGTACGTGGAGGCCGTCGAGGTCCTCCTAGACCACGAGGAGACCGTGCACGTGCCTGGAGAACCACACGTGAGTACGACCTTCCGAACTGTTTCGAGTTTTAGCGTCGTCGGAGCTAATGTTGTCTCCTTGAACACGACATTACGGCCCTTCAACACGACGCTCCGACCCTGGTGCACGACGGCACGACCCTTTACGACCTTAGAGCACGACGGTACAACTCTTGGGTATTGCAGTCAGACCCTTAAGGGTCAAACAAGCCTGGCCATCCTACCCAAGAGAATTACTGTCGTGCTCAAGGGTCGTGCGTCGTGCTCAGGCAGGGATTGTAGGAATTGTCCGTTTTAATGTGTCTGTATATTCGTCTTTATTGATAAGTTGTGTGACTTTATTAGTTCTGTCTGTATGTTTGTTTACACTAATAAAGTATGTGAATTTATTATCCCACTGTACAAAGATAAATGTACTCTGTAAATATGTACTTATGTTTCTGTACACGTGACCGTTGCTTCAAACCCTAACTTGAACTCCTGTGACTCACTGTTTCGCAGTGTCGAACCCCACGAGCCGTAGGAGAGTTCACGGATCGTCTGGTTACGTTTCCCTCCTTCAGACGCTCATCTATTTCTCTAGGAGATCCGGATCTCAGAAAACCAGTCGTCCTGAATGCGAAACCAGCCAATTGCGTCATTAGGCAGAGACTAGTTATTGGGCCGTGGCTTAAAGTGCTTCATTGCTAAGGTGATGTAGTCCTTCGAAGCTTCAGTATTTTATTGACGTAATGCTTCGGAACTATAGTTTTCCATTGCTTCGGTCCCTCTAAGCTGCAATATTTCAATGATATGATGCTTCGAGACTTGAAAAGTTTCACTGACATAAAGCTTCGAAATTTCAGTGCTTCATTACTTCAAAGCTACAATGTTCTAGTGATTTAATGCTTCAAAACTTCATCTCATCTTCGAAGCTTCAGTGCTTCTTGTTGCCTCTAGATTCGAACCCTGGCACAAAGCCACCCAGACATAAATCGAAATTGTCAAAGATTCAAGTCCAAACTGTCAAAAACCCAGGACCAAGAATTTGATTGTTTATTTTTTATCATTGATAAACCAATTTTTGTATGCTAGAATGACAGGCAAATTAGTGACGTATAAAAAAAATTTGAAAATATGGCACCGCCGTGAATTTTAGAAACACTGATCATTTTATTGATAATATGTATATTCCCGAGTCGAAATTGTAATGTATTTTTTTTTAATAAAATTTAACCTTCATTTTCTCATTGTAAAAAAAATGGTAGATTAATCTCAACGCAATGGAAATTCTTAGCCTGGATCTATTTACCATTTGTTCTGATTTAATCAACCAACAAACTTATAGAATTAAAAAGCATTTAGATGCCATTGAAAAGGAAAAATTGCCAAGACTCCATATGAGACGTTTAGAAACGTTTAATCACGTCTATTTTAAGCTATAGCTAATTATCGCAAGAAGATTCCTCATATATATATATATATGACACGTCTTTTGTTTGGCATTTAAATGCTCTTTCATTCTTGTGTTTATATACACCTTGGCTGGCGGTGTAGGGGACGCTGGACTTTATATTTACGAGCGTTATTGACACGATTTATGGCTGATGGTTCAAGTGGTGGGACGGGATTTGTTACCCTCCAAGGAGACCAGGGCAGGCAGGTGGCGCCCCTCAAGTGCAATTATTCATATATGAAGTCCATATATATATATATATATATATATATATATATATATATATATATATATATATAAGTTGACATACCTCACTCACGGCTCCACTATATTCATCCTAAGGCTCGTTGAGTGAGATAGCTCAAAGTGAGTGAGTGGGACACCTCAATATGAGTGGGATAGCTCAGGATGAGTGAGATAGCTCAATGTAAGTGAGCTCACTGAGAAAGATTTTGATATACACATGACATTCCGTTTTTATTAGGGAATATTTATACTCGCCTCTTTCTCATTTTTTACCGTTTCCTCAGTAATGTCCTCACCGTACAGTGACGGTAAGACCTGGTTCAGCGTTATGCACCAAGTGGAGTGAAGTACTTAAGGATGTGTGTGGTTTAGCACGTTCACACCCCGAGGAATAAGGTGATGGGAGTGAGAGTGGCTTCTCGAGGGAGATGATGCATGGGTGTTGGAGGGGGAGAGGAGGAGGGAAAGCAGGGAGGGTAGTGGCCATAGGGAGGGAGAAGTAGAGGAGATGGAGGACCTGTGGTAATGGAATTGAGAGACGACGGGAGAGAGAGAGAGAGAGAGAAGTGAGAGGTGTGGTTTAAGGGCGGGGGAGAGGGGAGACAATGGGCGCCAGATTGGTGAAGTGAGAGTTGACAGGACTCTTACGGTGACCTGAGGAGGTCAGAGGTCACAGAAAGGTCACTGTTTTGGCAGTTTGGTTTCCAGAACGACCGCCTGACGAGGTCATGATCTAGCGAATGACATGCTCTTGGTCATCGTCGCTAGAGGTCATGATGTGACATTGAACTCATTACCCTGTGACCTGTACTTGCCTGACGTCATCAGAGGTCATCACCCGTTCATGGTCACCCATTACCAGTGACCTGTGCTTAGTTGAAATCACCAGAAGTCATGACCTGGCATGTGAATTCATGAGCAACTGACTCTCTCTTGACCTGAACACTAGGATTCAAGACATGACGTGTGACCTCATCGACGAATTGACCTATGGTAGGTCAACGTCTCCGGCTGGCGTTTGGGGTCATGCAAGGAGAGGAAAATTTTGACCCCCAGGGAAGCTAAATCTTATTTGCAATATCATGGGTTTTGCATGGCAGGGCCGGGCTGAGTTTACGGGCAATATTCACGCTAGAGTGACTGGTCGCATTGTGTGGGGCGCTGGACCCGGGGCTAGGGGGGAAGGGGTGCTTTTATGGTGCCAGTCAGCCACCCCCCACCCCCCCCACCCACCCCCCACCCCGCCTCCCGTAGGGCTTCGCCCCGCGGGGCGCCGTCCTTTGCTTGTACTAATGAGACGATTGAATCTCAATTTTTTTTTCTCCTTAGTCTGTCTGGGCCAGCATGAAATTGATGCCCCCCCCCCCGTATTCCGAGAACGGAGAGTGTGATTCTCTCTCTCTCTCTCTCTCTCTCTCTCTCTCCCCTCCTGGAACATCGACCGTGCGGGAAAAAAAGATAAACACACACGCACACATTGTTTAAAATCAGGAACAGGGAGAACCTGGGAACAAAATTATTCATCATGAACGTGGCTCGGAATTTCTTCGACTGGACCTGACTCATGTTATCATAAATTTACATGAGAATAGTTCCACTTGACGCCGTAGAGGGAGCAGGAGACCTGTTCCGAGCGAAAACAGAATAACCCACGACCTTTGATTTTTGTCCCGCAAGCCAAAAGATGTAATCCCCTCTCGAGATTCCCAGAATCTCCACCCTCACTACTGGGATGCCAAGTTCTCTCTCTTGGGTAGCAAGACAGGGCTGGCGAGCGACTCTGCCTGGGCTCCTGAAACACCGGCTTGACGCCGACTGGAAAATTAATACGATTTTGTTTCCTCCCATTAGTTAATGGAAGAGAGAGAGAGAGAGAGAGAGAGAGAGAGAGGCTTCTCATATCGTAAGATCTACTGATGCATAATTTGGCCAAAACTTTTCTCTCACTTATTGTTGAGAAATTTAGATGTTATCTCTCTCTTTCTCCCCCCATCTCCGTTCTCCTCTTGTTATGTTCTTCTCTGTTCCTCCCTTTACCGATTTGTTCGTCATGTTTTCTTGGGAGAGAAAGTAACTTACAGGTGCATCCTAAACTCTCGGCCTCTCAACGTCTCTTTGCCTTTATAGTGTTGTTCTGTCTGTGTTGTGTCGTTTGTTTTTCATGTCTTGTTCTAGTGTTACACCATTGAATGAACCTGTAGAGTTGGCTTATTTTGAAATACCGAAGTTATTGTTTGTTTTGAAAAGTAATTAGATCAGGTTCTTGTCCGCCCCCCGTATAGCACTGTGCAGTTTAATCCGACTCTGTGATAGATTTAGAAAATCCTGACTAACCAACCAATAAGAAATATTTTTTTTTTATTCATTTCACTTATATTCCGCAGGCATGTGAGACAATTCCGCCCACGCTTTGAAATCTGGCAGCTCTCCCATGAAATATTTTTCTTCCTGAAATTATAAAAAGGGAAAAAAGTTATTTCAAAACCTCTTGACAATATCTGCTTTTTTTTCCAGTATTAAATTCCTCACCAACTTCCCCCCCCCACTGTTCAGGTAATGTTTCCCCTTCTGTAGAATGATATATCTTTCCCTTTTATTCTATATGCTAATTTCTGGACTACTTTTCTTTCCCTCCTCTCCACAGCGTAGCATGAGCAGTCTGCACCAGGTAATACACTCGTATGTTTTATTTACATTTCTTGCGTCTGTCGCCATGTGTAAACAGTGGGAATTGCAAGCATTGTGTTCGGTACAGGGCATGGTACCTCCGTCTGTTGTCGTTATCCTCGGTACAGGATGAGGTTCCTTCGTCTTCGTCCGTTGTGCATCTCACGGGGGCAAGATTCTCTTGTTTGTCGTCGTTATTCGCGTCTCGTTACGTGTTTCCTTTTCCTGTTGTCGTTTTGCTCGGGACATGGCGATTTTCCATCGTGTGACATTGTGCTTGCTACAGGGCAAGATTCCTTGTTTTGTCATTATGCTCATCACAGGGCAAGTTTTCTCAGTTCGTCGTCGTCATGCTCTGTACAGGGCAAGTTTTTTTTATGTATGTATGTATGTATGTATGCATGTATGTCTGTCGTCGTTATGCTCAGTACGGGTTGCTGTCTATGTCGTCGTTATGCTTGGTAAAGGTAGTTTTTCTACGTCTCTTGTCATTAAGGTCGGTTCAAGGCCGGTGTCTTTTGTCTGTCTTCGTCTTTATGCTTAGTTTAGAGCTTTTAAATTTTTTGTTATGCTTGGTTTAAGGGTTTTTTCTATCGTTATGCTCAGTTCAGGGCGTTCCCTATGTTTACCTTCGTTATGCTTGGTAGAGGGCTCGTTTCCTTGTATCTGTCGTCGTTATGCTCGGTGCAGGGCTGTCCCTCCCTCTCCCTATTGTTTTGGTAGAAAGTTGGTTCATAAAATGCGTAGTGTTGATCGTTCGCTGTTGTCATTGTAAAAGTTCATTCATAAAATTCATAGTTCTGCTCGTTCCTTGTTTTGATTGTATAAGTTCATTCATAAACCTGGCGGATTTTTTTTTTATGTTCTTTGTTCTATGTGTAAATATGTTTCATGAAATATTTGAGTTGGTTTTAGTCTGTAGTTTGTTGAGTTCTGTGCCAAATTATTTTAAGGATTTTAGTTTAATAGTTCTTTTGACATAATATACAATATCGTATGTGGTATTTCATTTACCGATTTATGTTGATAATATCTGTGGTTTTCTCTTTGTTTCCCCAAAAGACCATAGAAAACGCATATGCTCTACTCTGAAATGTAAGTGTGTCCCCTTCGACCGTTATTCTGTTGTGAGAACTTTCCGTGTTCTCCACCGGTCGTTACCGCTTTGACTTGTGTTGTAATTAAGTTTCTAGTCCTGATGGGTAAACGAGACTCGCGATGACGTAAATCAGGACTAAGAACAGATGTATAAACACTAGATCCCCAGACCGTTACATTACTCAGGCGCCATCTTGCCCGTGTGTGTGTGTGTGTGTGTGTGCTCGTATCAGGCGATGTGTCCCGAGTGCGTTTGCCAAACCCGAACGTATTGCCCGCCTCTCTGGCTCCCTATCCTCACGCACTTTCCTGATTAATGGCCGGCAGAGAGGCGAGTGTGTGTGTGTGTGTGTGTGTGTGCGGGACGTGGAGTGTGAAGGATACAGTGTTTGGGAGACGGATTGCGTGGAGACTACGGGTTAGGGGAAAGAGCTTGGAGACTTGGAGATTTAGAGAGTTTGGAGGACATAGATTATGTGAAGAACAGTGAGCTTAACAAGGTGTGTGGAAGACATAGCGTGTGGAGGACTATGTGTGGAAACAGGAGAGGGGGTGGGGGTGAGAGTGTTAGGGGGGGAGGTGGTAGTGCCCGTACACACACACACACACACACACACACACCTCATAGGAAACCCCCCCCTCCCCACCCACACAACTTACGAGGGTCCTCTAGTATATTTTGACGTGATTTCCTTCGTTTTCTGTGACTCGTGGGGTGGTCACTACCAACACCGTTAGTCAAATATGTTGAAAAAAGAAACTTAGTCATTTGATAACTTGTTAATCCTAGAAATGTTCCTAGGAATCCTATTATGAAAGATCTTATGCATAATGTAGAAACTGCGACGTGCTATTTGGGCACACTGCACTGCATTTTATATCATAATTATTTTCAACCGGTATTTCCTTTTTCCAAAATGTTTCTAGCACAGACAACGATACTGCTGAACCGCACGAACGGAAAATGGGGTCGTGAGTGAGTAACAGGTCAGTGTTCTGTTCACGTGACCTTTTGACCTTTGACTGGGTCACGATCACCTCCGACCTTCAGGTTTCAATTTGCCTTTAATCCTCCAGCGTCGCTCGATGCTGACGAAGGCACCGTGCTTTTATGCAAATGAGTTGTGTGATGTTATATCATTTTATTATTCCCCCTGATATTCTCCGTGCGTTCTGTTGCTGGGGGTGGCTGGGTCTCTCTCTCTCTCTCTCTCTCTCTCTCTCTCTCTCTCTCTCTCTCTCTCTCTCTCCTGGTGCCTGTGTGTGTGTGTGTCTTTCTGGACAAGGTGCGTTCAGTAGCCCTGAGAAAAAGGGACACAGTAGGGCTAGTAGGGTCGCAGGGATCCCCATAGGGTCGGTAGCCATACGTTAGGGCCAGGTCAGGGCGGCCCCCACATCCGACAACGATGCCCAGCGGCCCCAACCCTCACTCTCTCTCCCTCCTCCCCATATCTTCCCTCCCCCTCCTCCCCTCCGCCCCAGCAGCTGCTGGGGTCGCCGCCCCAGTATCGGGTCACCAGGGGATAATGGCCATAACATGTATTAGCTGGGAATAAACCTTTTTTCCTTCCGTCTTTTTTTTCTTTTCTTCCCCCTCAAGATCTCGCCCGCACCACAGGAGCCACGCCAACAGCGCCCCCCCCTCCCTCCCCTCCCCTCCCCTCCTACTGGTGGTGATGCCAGTGTGGAGGAATCGGGTTATCGTAAATGGAATTTGATCTCATTATTTTCATCATTGCTTTAATTAGTTGACTGTGGTCGACTGCCCTCTGTAATCTGCGGGTTTGGAAAGGCTTGGATCCCAAGGCAGCTGGGGTATGACCCCAGGTCACATATATTTCGGTGCGGTCAGGTACCCAGCGCCCACACACACACGTCTCTATATGTACTTACAGACACATAGTAACCCCCCCCATACCCAAACCCCCACCCCAGGCTGTGGCACTCCCCCAGCCCTAGGTCCTGGGGGTCCTCGCCTCCTCCTCCCCCCAGGTCCTTGGTTAAGTCAAGCCACGCCCACATCACGGCAGTGGGTCACATACACACGCACCAGACGTTTACCTCAAAATGAAAAGCTTTCGTTCCCGGCCGCTGTAGTGCATATTCTGGGGTTTACGGCCGGATGCCGAGGGAATTCATCACAACGACACCGGATATGAGAGAAAGTTTCCTTCTGCCGGACCGAGAGAAACACCGGAATGTCGACGCCCGTGTTTTGCCTGTGACTGCTCGCTCCTGGACGCAAGCAAGAACTTCGCCGTGCTTGGGAGGGGAAATATACGCTCGCTGGGGGTTATGAGTTGCTTGTGAGGCTGACTGACGCCCGCTAGGTAGTCAGCCCAGCATGGGAATGGATGGGAATTTATGGAATTTCCGTGGGAATTGTTCTGATGAGAACATAAACACGGCGACGACTGAAGAGTTTGTAGGGGTCGAGTTTACAGTAATTTATCTCGGGTTTAGAAATATGTAAGAATGTGATAATAAAGGAGGGAATTAGCGAAGGGAAGCGACATTAGGATTAAGATCTTAAGAGTTGGGACCAGGAGAGTGACACACATACACACACACACACACACAGGGAATTGTTAGAGGCCATAGATTTTTCCGTCGTGAAGGAGAGAAGAGTAAGAGGTGACCTGATCAGCACCCCTTTAGTTTTTGAACCAGTTTCATGACGTCAGCAGCGAAGATTGAGACGGATGGGTCAATAGCTGTTAAGGGTCATGCCATACAGACGCTGACCCCTTGTATTACCCAGTGCACTCTACATTTGTGACCAGCGTCGTTAGCACAGTCAGCCGAGCGAGGCATTTTGATCACTGGAGGGAAGCACTTGGCGATGGAGCGGAGAAATTTGCGCCAATTCGGGAGTTTCAGAGTCACTGGATGTCATGGAACGCCGTAGTTTGGGGGTCTCTGGATCCGTCTGGCGACCTCAGATTGATATGCTGACTCCAGGGCATGATGTGGACTGGAAGGTAGTAAGCTTGGAAGGGTGTGTACCACAACGTCCCTCATGTTACGCTGGAACCCTCCCCTCTCCCACCCCATAAGATCCAGCATACGTAAGGCTAAGTATTGTATGGTCCCGTGTACTGAATTCATGCCAAGGAATTTGCCTGTGTTAATTCTTTTTTCATGTTTTTATAATATATATTTTTTTCCCCTTCTCTCGCCTGCTGCTGTGCCGTGTGGCCTCCTGCTCCTCCTGCCATCTGGCCTCCACCTCGTCCTCCTGCCGTGGGGCCTCAGAGCTGGGAGGCCATCCCTCCAGAGACCGCAACCTTCACGCCGGACATCACGCCGCTCATCCTGGCCGCCCACCGGGACAATTACGAGATCATCAAGATCTTGCTGGACCGGGGAGCGACCCTCCCCGGTCCACATGACCTCAGGTGAGTCCCTGGTTCATACCGGTCAACGCTGGGCGGGGGGGGGGGGGCCGGGGGGTCTTGGGCCAGG
>JAYMFT010388483.1:0-19902 GCA_038088735.1 Panulirus argus | reverse complement strand
TGCACTGATGAAGCAGACACCCCGAGGGTGGGGAGGGGAACACTTGTCTGCTGCACTGATGAAGCAGACACCCTGAGGGCGGGAGGAGAACACTTGTCTGCTGCACTAATGAAGCAGACACCCCGAGGGAGGGGAGGGGAACACTGGTCTGCTGCATTGATGAAGCAGACACCCAGAGGGCGGGAGGAGAACACTTGTCTGCTGCACTGATGAAGCAGACACCCCGAGGGCGGGAGGGGAACACTTGTCTGCTGCACTGATGAAGCAGACACCCCGAGGTCGGGAAGAGAACACTTGTCTGCTGCACTGATGAAGCAGACACCCCGAGGGCGGGAGGGGAACACTTGTCTCCTTCACTGATGAAGCAGACACCCCGAGGACGGGAGGGGAACACTTGTCTGAAGCAGACAATCCGGGAAGGAGATGGGGCTCTTGGCTGCTGTGCTGTTGAAATGTTCACCCATTTGTTTCCCCTGCCATTGCTCTCGAGAACTGTCCGTGATTTTTGCAGAATGCTGAAGCCTCGAGTATTCTCGTTGATGCCAGCAGTTGGGAAGAGTCAGTTTACACGGACGCCTTACCTGACGGCTTTGAAGACATTTCAGGTTACGAAATACGAGTGTCTGGGTTCCTCGCCGTGGAAAGGAAATACGAAGTGAACATCATTAAGTATACACTACGGGGCGAGTGCAGGGGAACAGAGTAGCTACATGGAAAGGAAGGTACAAAAGTGTACCTCAGAAAACAAACGCACACCAAAGTATCATTAAATGACGTACGTAAAGATTCCAACAATCGATTGATTTTCTCTCAGCTTTTGGGAAGATGTTCTGTCGGGCTGAAGAAGACTTTCTATTAATCTTCCAGCGAGATGCGAAGACTATGTCCAGTCCACAGAGCCGGTGTACATGAGCAATGTGAATAAAAATTATTTTCGTATGATAATACATCATGTGATTCTGCGTCCTCCATACGGGCAAATCACGGTTCACTCCTGCCTGACCGTATTATAAGTAGATGTGGTGAACGCGTGGGGAGGGAGGCGAAGAGATGCCAGTCCATACTCCAAATGCTGCGTTATGTTATAGGACAGACCTCATTGCCATGCTGATAGATAACACACGACTTTAGTGTCATACTGACAGAGAACACAAACCCCAGTGTCATACTGAGAGGCAAATCAAACCCCACTGACTATACGTACAGACTGCATCATAAGACCTTACGGTATATTTAAAGGACTGAACTGAATAGTGTTTCGTGCAGACCACCATCATGACATTCCCGGACATATATGGAATGGCTTCCCAAGAACGCAGTCATTATCCATGCTACATCCGCGAGACATTTAAGGTTTTAGATCCCCTTTCTGAGACATGGCGTGGACTGTGAGTTGCCCGGATGGAGGACACAGAATCACACGATGTATTATCGTACGAAAATCATCGTTATTCACACCGTTGATCTAAAGTGGCTCTCTGGACTGGACATACTCCTCATATCTCGCTGGAAGAGTGATAGAGAGAGTCTTCCTTAGGTCGACAGAACATCTTTCCAAGGTCGATAGAACAGTGTCTTCAAGGCCGATAGAAAGTCCTCCTCAAGCCGATAGAACATCTTCCTAAAGCCGATAGAACAATGTCCCCAGGCGCTCTGTTTCTAAAGACCACGAAAATCGGATGAGAGCATGTAAAGATATTACATCCTCTTCCTTATGTTATGAATATCATTAACGACACGCATTACAAAACGTAATAGTGACAGAATAACAGAGAAATATATCATGCACAGACCAATGACGTATTGGATTGCCATGGAAGGGCAATAGTAATTCCACATACTGACTTCTTGATAACATGTTGCTGTCCTTGAATGATATGTCAACGGTAGAGTAAGGGAGATACCCACTGAGATGAAAAGATACTTCCATGGAAGAGTAAGAAAGATACTTATAGTGATGAAGAGATACTTCCAAGAGAGTAAATGCAGATACTTATACAGGGAGAGTTACTTAGGGAAGTGAGATAGATTTTAAGGGAGATGATGGACACTTAAGAGAAAGTTTATAAATCCACAAGTACAAGAATCTGAACTTTTAAATACATCTATGTTTATACCTTACGAACTAAATGAGTTACTGAGTTACTACAGAGGTCGTGACCCAGCTGTGGGAGTTACATGACCCCGTAGGTGTATAGAATGAGTTATAGAGTTACCATAGAGGTTGTAACCCAGCCGTGGGAGTTTCAGAACCCTGCAGATGAACTAAATGAGTTACTTAGTTATTCTAGATGTTACAAGCCAGGCGTAGGCGTTACAGAGCCTGCGGGATATCTCCGTAAACCAGTTTATTTGTGCAGTGAAATGAACTTTTGAACCTGGTACTTAGGGTAAAGAGCTTGTCAAGGCACTTATAACAGTAAAGTGCGTGTAGAAGCACTTAACTAACGAGCGTGTGTCAGCGACTTACAGAAGACAGTCATCTTGGTCGTGTTCTCCAGCACGAGGGTGGGCAGGGCTGGGCTGAAGCCCCGGCACGTCAGCTGAGAACCGTCGTCCTCGGACTCCGGCGTCAGCGTCAGCCTCGACCGAGACACTCGGGCCTCCACCAGCTCCTGCAGGGTAGTCGGGGGCGTCACATTAGCGCTGACGGTCCTCCCTTCGACCTGTTAGGACGACTGTCTCTACCCCAACATTACCGTCCGTATCTGCTGGGGGGGGGTGGATCTATGCCCTTCGTTAGTAACACTTGGGCTCTCAGTAAACACACGCGCACACGTCATCTTCACTACGACCTCATCTATGCTGCAAAGGCCATCATCACTATATCCTTATCTAAGCTACATGGGTTCAAGGGCTGCCTCAGTTGAGGCCGACTTCGATCTTCGCACACACCCACGCACTCATCTTCGCGACACACTCATTACTCAGGGGTCATTATGCTCTCCGTCACTACACACCTCCTCATCCTCATATACCAGTGTCTTCACTAAGATACAAGTCCGGCCCTTGGCTGGCCTTGAAGTTGTTACATTCACTCACTCACACATATACACACAGAGAGAGTGCTGCCGGGGCTGGGGGAACGGGATGAGGGAGGGGAGGAGAAGCCCTTCCTGGGGTGAGGGTTCGGGGGCATGGAGGACCGTACTGGGGTTGGGAGACGGGGGAGAGGGGGAACCGTACAGGGGGTGACCTTATAATGCAGGATGTGTTTGTGTGGAATGTGTCTGAACATTATTTTCATCATTATTTTTATTGTTATTATTAATTTTATTATCATTATTGTTATTAGTTATTTCTGCCGGCCTGTTGCCGACCTTGTGAGGAAGGTAGTAAAGATCTGCTTCACCACACCCTCGCCTTCGCTAAAATGAAATCCTCACTCCACCCTCACCTTCACTAAGCTTACATATTCACAAGATCTTCATCTGCACTGCATCGTTATGTTCAGGGCTGTGGTCCCGCGCCATAGTTCGCGTCGCGCCTTAGAAAGACGTCTGGGTGACGCAAAATGCCGATTTCTCATTTAGGCCTCACCAGTACTATATGACGGGCCAGGAGTCCTGTGATCGTTTAAGTCAGTTTAACCGTTTCGGACGAAACCTCACGACATGCACCGGAGGCCTGTGGGCGAGCGTCATCTTACCCTCAGAGCAAGCACGTCTTATATCAATATTACGAATCTTGTCTCAGTAAGGAAATAGGTAAATATTGATTTATTTCCGCAAGACGAACGACAGGAACCAGCCCGTGTAGCTAAGTTGGGCTTAATGTTTTGTCCTGTATTCTTATATGAGTTATTCGTGACTTCTCAAGAGACGGAGATGGCTTGACATGACACCTGACACTGGTGAACGTGACGCGCCCGTTGCCGCGTCGATACAACACGCCAGCCGCAGTAGCGGCAAACTACGCCGGACGATCGTTGGCTTGCCTGAGTTGACAACGTCCTTCAGGGGGTCGGGGGGGGGGGGAGCCCTATATCTCTATACATTACTCAGAATCCATCAGCCAGATGATGTAATCGTATGCTTATAATTCACATCAATTAATCGTTATCTGACCTGCCAGTATGATCCAGTGAAACAAGCAATTCGATGGTCCAGCTGTTTGATTTAATCGCAGACGCCGTCCGGCCCCAGTACAGGGCACAGTAAGCATTCTCACTCCAAGGGCCTGACTCGAGGCGGGTGGGGAGCGCACGTGATTACTCGCATGTGGCTTGTGATTACTATTTGTGATTACTGTTTGAGTGTCTGCGGAGGGGGAGTTTTACGCTCGTGTTGGCTCACTCCCGATGCACTCGTGAAAACCAGTTGGAGGACCAGCTTATAACACTTACAGTATCGCCGTGTTGCCAAGTCGAGTATCAGTTGCGGGTATCACTGAATTCTCTCGCCCTGAGTATCCAGTACGTTTCGGCTTCGCTATTACTGGAAAATCATGGTGCGGAAACGATTCATGTAGTGCAAAAGTGATTCATTTTTAAGAGAAGGTGTTTGAATGAGATTGAGTAGTGTCTTGGAAAAATATTCAGATATGGTTTAAGTGATAAGAACATTTATTTGGACGAAAATCAAGGGATTCTTTTTTTGATCGTTATTTACTTGACTGGGTCGTGGAAAAACATGGTTAAATTTTGTGTGTGCCATTGATCAGTGAACATTATGTGGATGTGTTAATATATCATTGTGATTTATAGCGACTGATTACCAGTATGTGGAAAACTGGCAGAAATGATTGGTGAAAAATGTGGCGTTTTGTGATGTGTAGTGATGATGAATGGCTTCAGTGTATTACAACTTTCAGAAATTATTTGTGGAACCTGGACACAGTGTGAATGATTGGAAATTTTGTACAGTGGATCATTTCACGTCTCGCCTCTCGTGACTGTTGGGTCGCGCGGCTCTGCACCTGCCGGCCGGAGGGGAAGGTAAGTAACATGATGATAATTATCAACCTGTTTGGTGATAATGTATCTTTTGATTAGGTGTTGTGTAGGTAGTTAGTGTTTGTGGCCGCTAAACAGCCGGTGATTGTTCCGAGGGCTGTGGCTTTTGACAGGGTGGATGGCCGGGCCGGTGAGGCGTAGTTTAGGGTGGAGCAGATGAATTGATTGTAGAAGATACTGGTACCAGGCGGAAGTGTGTCGTATGTGATGAACGGAATGGTTGGGGGTTTTCTGAGTAGGAGCGATTGTCCCATTCAAGGTGACGGAAGGGTGCTGTTCGGATTCATGTCTGGCTGGGGGTAAGTGGGTGACTGAAGACCTCTGGAGATGCAAACCCCTTCTGTTCTGGGTGAGCCATTGTTCCAGCCCTGTGCGACGCCGCGCCGGCACTGTTCAAAAAAAGTATAACGTAACACCAACCCTTCCAGTCGTGTGATATAGTGATGCATGTCATTTGTTGCTTGCGTAGTGTCTGGGTGTTGTGATGTGACCGTAAGGTCGTCTGCGTATGTGAGGACTTTTCACACAATGGTGTGTATAGGATGAAGGCAGGTCGTGCAGGAAGAAGCTGAAGAGCAATGAAGCAAGAAGCGCTCATTGGGAACCCTACCGTAGAGTTTAAGGGTTTTAGGTAAAGCCACTGATGGCTAGCTATAAAGTCGGCCAACCACTATTTTTTGTGGAAGGTGGTGTCAGGATCTTCTGTTTAAGGGTGTGTCGGGGGACAGTGTCAAATGCCCTCCTGACGTCTTTTGCCGATACTACTACTGTGCGGGAGGGGGGTTGTTGTTGGTTGATGCCGTTAAGGACGTGTTGAGGTCT
Organism: Panulirus argus; assembly: GCA_038088735.1. NCBI lineage: Eukaryota > Metazoa > Arthropoda > Malacostraca > Decapoda > Palinuridae > Panulirus > Panulirus argus. The sequence goes on along the minus strand of JAYMFT010388483.1, from coordinate 14,126 downwards.
GTGTGCAGTGTGATAGTGGAAGGACTGGGTCTAAAGACATTGTTTAGGATATTTTGCTTTATTCTGTTAAGGATCAGGTTTTCATGAAACTATTGAAGACAAAAGTGATAAGGGGCGGCAAGAGGAGGGAGAGTTGAATACTTTGGTGGATCTCAGGATTAGTATTATCTTGACAAGTTTCCAGAAGTTGGGGATTTTATTGAGCAGCCACGAGTGGTTTGAAGATATCTTTGAGTGCCTGGATTGCAACTGGGCCGAAGTGTGTCATGTGAAAGTGAGATACCTTCTCAGGAATTGTCTTAGGAGATATCTTGAAGATTTTTATTACACTGCGTGTGTCACTGGGAATGGAGTGTGTGTAAGATTTACATAACATTCTTTTTTAAGGCTGTAAATGGTTTGTGGCTGATTATTAAGTAGTGTTCAGTGAGTACGTTTGTGTGTTCTTTGGGAGAAGTGGTGTCGCTGGACGGGGTCAGAAGTGCGTCACGTGCAGGAGCGGAGTGAGAAGTGCGTCACATGCAAAAGCCGGGCAGGTGCGGGAGGTGTTGTGGATCGCATACGACACACGCCCAAGTTGGTTGCTGTGGTGTGTTGTGGTCTATTGTGATGGGACGGGCGTCCCAATTCATTGGGTGTTCCTCAGTGAACGGATTAGTGATGGTGCTGTTCAGAGTTTGATTTTATTTCGTGACTTAACTCTGATGTTCGTTCGGTGGTTTCGTGTTGATTAGTTTCTTTCGTTTGATGAAGCGTGCAAGTTGTAAGTTTGGGTCATGTTTGTTTCTCTGTCCTTGTGGTATACGGTATTATGCCCGGCTTGGTTGGTGTGTGTTGGTGTAGTGTGAGGTGGCATGATTTGGGGTTGGGAAATCAATCTGAATAAAGTTTTGGAAGCTGGGTTCCATGCGCTGTGTGAAGGCTGTCCAGTCTGCTTTAACCTAGTTTGTGTATAGTTTTTTTTCGCTACTTGTGTGGGTTGGGTGTGGAGTTCTCAGAATGAGTGTGTGGCCAGAGGAAAGTTCTTGCAGTGTGGTCCAAGTAGTCCTCGTGTGCAGTGCCGATGTGCAGAAACAAATGTGTGGACTGCATGCTTGATTGCCTAGGTTGAGGATATTAAGATTTTGGAGTTGGTTCATGAGGAGTCCTCCTTGGGGATCTTGGGTGTGTGTGTGTGTGGGTGTGGATGTGTGTGTTTGTGTGTGTGTTGAGTCATGCAGGAGGGTAAGGCTCTGAAACCTCCACATAGGTTAAGTGTTGGACATGTTAGTCAGGTTCTTCAGCTGAAAGAGTATCTGGGAAAGCATGTGAAAGGATGGGGGGGTGGGAGACATGTAGGTGTTGATTATTCTGTAGTCAGTACTATGTAGTTTTATTTCTGTGAAGTGTATTTCAAGAGAGTTTTCATTTATTCTTTTACCTGAACTGTGCTTGGAGTGCCGTCTGTGTTATGTCTTGACATGGGTGTGTTATCATAGAAGGGAGGCAGCAAGGGTCTGGGTGTAAGTCAGGTTTCTTGGATGAGGTATATGGGCATGTAATGTTCTTGGATGAAGGTTCAGAGCTTCCGTGTGCCTGATTCTGATGCCGTTGTTGTTGAATTGTTCGATGCTGAGTTTGTGAATGAGGTTCTGCGAAGCAAAGGGGTTAGCTGATAAAGGAAAGGAGTTGTGTGTTTTGTGCTGTTGCCCGTGGAGTGTGTATGTTGGGCGCGTGATGGTCTGGGAGGGTTTATTGGGTGTTTACGGGTAAGTTTTGCAAGTTCTTATCTCAAAAGAATCCTTTATAGAGGGCACTGATGTGCGGTGAAGGTGGTACCACTGGAGGCAAGTGGAGCATCTAACGGAGTGGTGCTTTGAGGGCAATTGTACTCTGCTGGTCCTAGGCTGGGGTTGATATCACCGGCTTGTATTACTAGCTGGAGATTGATGGCCGGTTGCTAAAGGCAATACGGGTGTTTCTGATATCCGCCTGAACATGAAACATAAGCAATATGGGGTGCTTCTAGTTCCCGTCTGGGTATAGAAGGGGAGCAACGTCAAGTGCCTCATATCTCCTCCTGGGTGTAAAGAGATATATAATTGACACTAATGTGAATTAGTATACACTAAAAGTGTAATTCCAGTCTTCATGTGAATACAGATAGAATTGACGGCTGTGGAACAATGTAAAAGCTTAAGATCTGTGAATCCTGCCTTTTGAAGTAACTTCTCATCCTTCCCAATATGCTTACATGATATATTAGTCACCGTGTTGTGCAGATAACCTGAAGACGGTTAAGGTATGCTGTACAGCTGGTGAAAGCAGTCTGGGATAAAACACTTGATGTACAACTCTGGTACAAGTTTCGCAGAGATTTTTTACAATTTCGTCTGTACAGATAGAGGGGAAGGCTTCAGTTCCCCGCGATGTTCGACATAGTTGTGGTGAGGCAGGGAAACTGGCCCCTTCTTTCGCCAGCAACTTGTCCGTTAGACGGCGTTGTTACCCTTTGTGACGGAGGGGAACAGCACATATATCTCTTGGGGAACAGACCAGAGGGCAGCCATTTACAACTTTAAGGTTTGGGCAACAGAATTCCTTCTTCTTTTATTCATTTCCATCAACTTATCACTTTAAGTTCCTTTTGTTCATTTTCACAAAGGTTCTTCTATCGCGTGTGAATGGCTTCCGATCCTCGTCCTCAGTGCCTTCCAGCTCCCTTATGGTGGGTTTCATTCCCCAGATGCATTACTCATGAATGATCCAGCCCTCTGAAGGTCTTCTGTGCCCCTTGTGTCTTCATGCAGTAATCTACATCTCCCTCTTACTCATGCAAAGCTCATCCTACTGAAGATCTTCTGTTCCTTCGTGTATTCGTGTGATAATCCATATCTCCTTAATGTTTCCACATTAAAGAAGTTCCAACGTTCAATCCTTGACTCTATCTTGATTCAGAATTACTCTTCATCGACCGCCTTCCATTCTTTGTTATCATCTTCCCTACAAGTCATGTCATTGGGACTTCGAACTTGTGTGTGACTTATACTTCACCGTAAAGTAGTTCATGAGAATATGGAAGCTTTATCTCCTTGGTTGAACAGGGCAAGATCAACTTATGGATCGGCCAGACGATGGACAATACTTCCCTCTTCTTAAAGCCTATCCGCCTTCAACAGTCAGGTTTGCAAATAACTAGGGACAGGGATGGACTCCTCTTGCCAGGGGACTTGAATGCAAGAGTGGGGTTTATATGGCAGCAGGTGGTATGACTGCGGACGTGGGGAACCCAACTGATAATGGAGAAAAACTTGTGGCGTTGTGCGCTGAAAGAGGCTTAGTGGCCGGGAATGTTTGGTTGACAAAAGGTGCATATTATACGTGGATGAGTGGGGTAGGGAGTCGACGGGTATTGTTTGATTATTTGCTGAGACACGGAGAGTTTGTTGGACGTGAACGTGCTCCCAGAAGCAGCAGGGAGGGTGTCTTTTCACTTCTTGATGGAGACGAGTGTGAAAGTTTACATTTAGTGGGAGGAGAGCAGTGAAAGCTTGGAGGAGAGGCGTGTGTGCAGATTACCGGGAGAGACTGAGGGAAGAGTGGCTTATGGTGATAGTAAAAGAGGCAAGGGGAGCGGGCGAGGAGTGGAAGGTATTTGAGGAAACATCGCTAACAGGTGTGGGTGAAGTGCGTGGTATGCGGATGGTGGAAGGTGGGCATACAAGAGAATGGACTCAGTGGTGGGATGGGGAAGTGATAAATTGCCATGTAAAAGAAAAGAGATGCGTGGACAATAATCTGCTGGGAATGAGTGCGTGTGATTGGGAGATATACAAGAGGAAGATGCAGGAGGTCAGGAGGAATGTAAAGATGAAAAAGGAGGTAAATGAGCAATGAGGTGAGAAAGTATCTCTTAGCTTTAAGCGAAAGATGGTGTGAGGAGGAAAAGAGAACAAGTGGTAGCGACAGCAAAGCAGATGGGTAATTGGACAGGCGAAGAAGAGGTGAACAAAGATGTGGAATGAGTATCGTGAAGGACTGCTGACCGTACCAGAGGAAGGGGCGGTGGATGTGGCGTATTTGGGTATGAGTGTGAACAAGGGGCATCGATTCGCCTGTATCTGGTACGAAGCGACTTACAGGCATACACACACACACACACACACAAAGAGATCTAGAGCTTTAACCTCAATGGAGTGGGTGATGGGTACTCCGTTCTTCCACCACTGAAGACGCGCCGGGGGTCGCGCGCCCTCCGCTTCACAGATCAGCTTCCGCGCCACCCCTTCCACCATCATGACCTGGCCCTGTGACCCAGACAGGAGGCGCACCGACGTGGGAGGATCTGACGTAGGAGACGAGAGAGAGAGTGTGTGAGATGAACCCCTCAGTTCAAACATGCCAAACCCCTGGGAGATGTTAATGAGAAAAGCCACCACACAACTCTCACTCTCCGTACAGAGACCGCTATGCCTGTTTGCCGCTAGTTCCTGCTGCTCCTGTACACCTAGATGTCTGTGACATCACGTGTCCATTGGCAGTATGTATCCACATTCATCCGTGTATCATGACCATATGTGTGGCCCGGGTCAGCCCCAGTGGTTCTGGTATATCTCTCCCGACAGGGCAGCAGGGCGTCTCGGATACCGCGGGGTCATTACAACAGCCTAATTGAACAAAGACATTAACAAAGACAGTGAACCAGATACTACTCACATATCAGGTCTATGACGACGGAGTCTGACAGTGGGATGATGAGGTCAGAGTTGGCGGCCTGGCAGGTCAGGGTTTTGTTGAGGTCACTTCGGGTCAGCGGCGGCAGGGAGAGGGCGTTGCGGGTCAGGTGACTCGTCATGACCTCGCTGACGTCGTCCAGGAGTGACCCCTCCTGCCACCACGTCACCTGAGGCCGAGGGTGACCTGAGGAAGAGAGGTCATGACCAGTGTTGTTGTTGATGCTGCCCCACCAGTGTGGTCCTGACGACCCCCTAGCTGCCCCACCAGTGTGGACTATAGACGACCCCCTATTTGATGCAGGATATAATCGGCAGTGGGGACAAGGATTCATTCAGACAGTACTGGTGGCGTTCGAAGAGGACGGAGCAGCTTTTCTCGTTCACAGTAGACTCTGCTTTTGTGGGAATCACTTTCTCCTGGTGTCCTTGAAGATCCTGCGTGTCCTGAGCAAGACGTAGCGGTACGCCTGACTCAGAAAATGATGTATGAGAGAAGCCAGCGTTCTTAGGACTCTAGGTCATACATTGTGTGCTATGTTGAAGCAGGAAGTGGTTTGTTTACATCGGTTAGGCCAGGCTTCTCTAATAGGATTTTCGTTGTTCGTCTTAGTCGTGGCGATCGGCCCCACAGATTCGCTACATCGATGAAATATATTACAATAATAAGTTAGAGCCATCGTCTGAATGATGAAGCAGTGTTTCGAACCACGATCGAACCACCACGTAATTGCTGAAGCGGTGTTTCGAACCACCATCAAAATGCTGAAGCAGCGTTTCGGAAAAGAGGCATTATATTTAGACGGTAGAACAGAATTGTAATACTATTGGAAGAAGAGAAAATGAGCAAAGGAAATTAGCCAGTAAAAGCATTAATGATAGTGATATAATAATAATAAAGATAATAATAATAATAATAATAATAATAATAATAATAATAATAAAATAATCATAATGATGATAAAGCCAAGCACAAGCATACGAAGTGGACCTTGGAACCGCCACAAGCCTGACACCAATTCGCCAAATGTGGCAAATGGCGAAACGTGTTGGAGGATCCTGGTTTGGGCAGACGACACACACACACACACCGACGTTGTAATAACAGCGTAATAATTAGCCGTCTAAAAGAAGAAAAAAAAAAAAAGAAACAGAAAAGTACAGGCGACACAGCAATGAGCGGAAATGTATGTTCGGTTTCATTTAACGTTTTAGTGACACATTTTTACATTTTTTACATTCGGTTAATGTTTGCCCTTGACTATGTATGTTTCTGTGTGGATCCATGTGTGTGTGTGTGTGTGTGTGTGTATCGGTTGACCTACCTCCCAGCACTTGGCAGGACAGCGTCACCTCCGCGCCCTCAGGGAAGGGTCCGGCCGCTCCCGTCATCCTGGAGTCCGGCTTGTAGTCGCTGGTGATGGTCAGCTTGCGGGGAGGCGCTGGAATGAACCAAAAGTGGTATCGATAAACAGCGGAATGAACTGTTGAAAAATCACTGCAAAACTCATATTTTGACTCAGATTACATAGTTATCAAGGCAACTTAAAATTATGTGGGTAATAAGATCATTCTTATAAAGAACAGGATTACAGACTTTTATTAAATAAGTGAATCACGCTTTTACTTTCGGCAGAACTGTCTGGTCCCCTGGAATGAAACTGATCCTTCATCGTGGTCCCCTGGAATGAAACTGATCCTTCATCGTGGTCCCCTGGAATGAAACTGATCCTTCATCGTTTAGATTTAACAGAGGGATGTTTATTTTTTTTTTTAAACAAGTGTTTTCTTACTCTGTCTTACCTTGAAAACGAACTAAGAATGTTTATCATGAGTTTATCATCGTCGATGTAACTGTTAGATATATCATAAACCATAATATGACTTCAGTATTATTGTCTTTTGCGTTTAATGTCACACGCGAGATGTTCAACGAAATTCTTCTCCCGTGATGAGACAAGTTCCACTCCCCAGACCTGATATTCGATCACGCTCTCCTGTGGTTCCCAGGCGGAGAGACACCTGCAGATAAGATTCGAACTCGAAGGTCCTCGATGTGGGAGTTCGAGAAAGATTACTTACTCAAGAAAGCAAGTCTTACCATTAAGAGTTCTGGCCTTTACCTACTCGCTGGAGGCTGCTTTTGAAGGATCCTGGTGAAGGAGCACTTCGAAGTACTTCATAGGATTTAACCTCCTGGAGAGGAAGAATTACTGGAGGAGGTCAACTCACCCACAACCTGGAGTTTGATCCTGAAATTCCTCGTGGGAGACTCCAGGAAGTCGACGCGGCAGCGGTATTCGCCCGCGTCCTGCAGCTGCACCTTTTCCAGGAGTAACCCTCGCTGGGTCTCCCCCACCATCATGTACGCCCGGCCCCTCAGCGCCTTTGACGCCCAGTGGTTCGCTCGTTCCAGGCTCACACTCCTGGAGTCCAGACTGTCAAGGAGAACATGGGAAAAGCAATGTTTAAGGCATCGGCCCTTGAAGTAGTATGGAATGCCCCTATACCTTGAACGTCAGGGGTATCAAAGACATCCAAACATATATGTTAAGAAAAAAATGTTCAAGATCCCTTGTCTTGTTTGGGTTCTTTTCTTTCCACAAGTGTTGCACTTCAGGTGGACATTCCAGGCATCGGTGCCCAAGACGACTGTACGAAATATCTAGATGCAAAATGGTGATTGCCTGTTCCTACTGTCTCAGTTATTCACAAGAGTTTTATTTCTCGGTTATGTCCCTGTCTGGGCTGTGGTGGAGAGGGTTTTGTATCACCTTACGAAATGCATATTGAGAAATGATTGTCTGTGTGTGTGTGTGTGTGTGTGTGTGTGTGTGTGTTTGTGTTACAAGGAGGGAGTTTTACACTCGTGTTGCTATGTCTTTACTGGTGTGTATGTGTGTGTGTATATATACATACACACACTTCCCATCCTAAGGCAGGTACCCATTTATCGACCAACCCCGAGGGGAGGATGAACACTTGGGTTGGGTGTAAACCGACTGCCACGCCCAGGATTCGAACACATTCAGGTCCGACCCTGGGCTGGCCCGTGGTGACTCGTGATCAGTAACGTAAACCACAACGTGTGTGTGTGTGTGTGTGTGTGTGTGGCTATATCTGTGTAAAGACACGCCTGTAATCTTAGAAGTGCCTGATTTGCCTTGGCCAGCCTGCGGTAGCATGAGGACAGTGCCCCTGTGCAGCAGTTTATGCTTGTGAAGTGCATTCCTTTATTTTTATAAGGCCGCCTTAGTACTTGCATAAGGGCGTACCTGTACCTGCATTAAGGCGCATCTGTACCTGTATACGGGCGTGCCTGTACCTGTAAAAGGACGTAATTGTACCTGTATATGGGCTTTTATGTACATGTATACGGGCGTGCCTGTACCTGTAGATGGGCGTGCCAACGCCGCCCCTGTAGAAGAGGACGAGGTGAGTTGAGTCGTTGTCCTCGCTGGGGTCGAAGTCACACGGCAGCAGCACCCGGCCGCCCTCCACCGCCCGTACCTCCGTCAGCGGACCTGTGGGAGGGACTGGCTTAGTTCTGGCCTGGTTACCACTACTGCTGCAGCAGCAGCAGCGCCCTCCTCCCGTGCCTCCGTCAGCAAGCTTATAAAGGACGCCACTTCCCCTCCAAGTGTTGATGTTACCAGTGAGCCAAGTACCTGATACCCGCAACACGTTACACTACACCGAAATAAACAAGGGTGTAATGAGAGAAGGCGCGATCTATGAACCAGGAACTATCATACCGAAAGGAAATTCAGCTAAGCTATAGATTGAACCATGTATCGTTTGTGAGTCTAACTATGTGGTGATGGGTTGTAACACATAGATATCCGTGTGTGGTAAGATTTTACATATCTTTGTATCAGTTCAAATTCCTATCAGTAATTTTGATAATGTTCTTGATCGATTAACTTTAGCAAACGCCTTATGGAAATTTAAACAAGTGAGATCATTACATTTATCATCATATTAATTGAATAACAAGAGAAAGTTAGCAGCAATAGTGTTCTTTTCCAGTAAGATCTAGACGTAAAATGATTTGAAATGCAAGAGATGAGTATGCAAGTGATGATGGTAAAAATGTACCAGAAGAAGAAGCCAGTAAATTGTCAGTGACCAGCTGATGTCCTTTCCATATTCTAGATCTGAAATAATTTGTGGCGTCGTGAGAAGACGTTGCGTTTCTCTCAGTAATAATGGTTAGAGGAAATTACAGAATGAAAACAGACGAAAGGATCAAGGAACCGGAACAAAGGAAAATGTGTTACAGTTCCTTGGTGATTATATAATGGTAAGGCTTTGGTGGTCCTGCTTTTACTGCACCGCTTGTGGCTAACCGAGTGTCCCCCGTGTGTGTGTGTGTGTGTCTGTGTGTTTGCGTGCTGTGTCCAGAGAGAACGTAACCAAAGAACAGTGTAACTACCTCATGGAGCGGTAACAACTGTTTGTGCCACCCGTGTAACCATGATTCCCACGTTATCATTGATGACACTCCTGCAGCAGGAGTTGCGTTACCCCACTTCAGTGACAAGTGTATAGTGATGACGGTAGTGACAGGTGTATACTGATGACGGTAGTAACACCTGCAGCAGGTGTTTTCATAACTCACCTGATGCCATTCCCCAACAACCATTATTTTTCTACGTAATGTTTGACAGGGTTCTTAGTTAGTCACCCGTCATTTCTCGTCGTTCTTACTTTTAAGATTTGTCACAGACACGTTGAAAAGGTGCTTGTGGAATTCTGGTTACCCATTAATTAATTTTACTTAGAGAGTTATTATATGTTGAACGTGGTTCATTTGTTTATCTGTGCTGAGGACAGAACTTGTTTTGTCGAAACACGTGTTAAAAGTACCAGTGGGTTAGACTGAAGCCTCACACACATGTTATGTTACACGCGTAACAAGGCTGTGAAGCTGATATATTGGCGTCCATATGCGTACATAAACCGAAAAATTACGCATATAATTTTCTGGTGCGTGAACGCAGTTATATTTTCCAGTCATTTATTGTCACAGATTGAGACGCCGTGCATGATTAACATGCATCACCTCCGTGATTTCAATTACAGTCACAACGCTGTATTCACTTACGAATCACGTACGGAGCGTTGGCCAGTCATGTTCTGCTGTCGTTTCTCTACATTCTTAAGACACCGTTCATCTGTGTATCATCATATGTCTGTGTTTTCCCGTCTCATTTCACCCACCTCAGTAGTGGTAAGGTGTCTGGCGCAGCGAAATGTGTTTACCTCCTTGGCGAGTTCCGTTCGGGCCTAGAGAAGACACATCGGAGGAAGGCTAAGCGCACGCTGTTGTCAGTCTAGCGAACGCTGTGGTCAGTGAGACAGGCGGGGGCCGGAGCACCTTAGCTCTCTCCAGCAGGGCTTGTCTAACGGTCCGACCTCGTCAGCAGATACCGAGTGACTGGGCCGCTGTTCCCCCTCGGGAAACTAACTCCATCTGTGATCGTTGACGGTGACAAATGACCGTCGCCGGTGTCATACTGATAATGCAAGTCCAGGATAGTCGTGTTCGCCGAGCCAATATGACAGGAGATATTGGAGAAGAAAAAAAAGAAATTGGAGAGTTTTATAATTCTGGAACCCGTTCGACCACATTAATGTTGCAGCCCATCCAGTCAGGGCGCCCGTCCCTAGCAAATGTATGATAAATTTCTCTCCTAGATGCGTAATTTATATATATATATATATATATATATATATATATATATATATATATATATATATATATATATATATATCGATAGACGAACAGCTGTATAAAGAGATGGGGGGGAGGGAGTGGCGCAGGCCAGCAAGCCTGCGCCCCTACCACACACGCTTCCGCTCCCACCTGAGGAAGGGCCAGTGAACTGAAGGAGTCGTACTCGAGCAAGAACCGAGAAGGAAGTTAGACGCTCCCCACCTGGGAGCACTAGAGTCGCATGCGGGAACACGACCCTGAAATATCAGACTCTCCAGATTCCCCGGTTACGTCACGGAAGGGGACCGACTGTGTGAGGAACGCAAACACGTGTCTGTAGGCAATAGACTATTTATAATGAAACGAAAACCCACTTGACAACGTCCGTTATCACCGAATGAGGAACTCTTTGCCCACTTCCGCCTCTGGGGTCACCGAGAGGATGGAAGAGGGAGGAATGATCAAATCAAAGTCATAGTAATAGATAAGGTAAGGAACATAACCTCTCGACAGATGGTCGCGCAAGAGATTTCATTGGACAGTGAGGTCTGAACCCTATGGTATAACCTCTGAATGTGTGTGTGACAGAATATGGGATCAGTGTGTGATCATAATCACCTGTTGCTTATCGTTCAAGGGAGGGAGAGATGAGAGACTCCTCAGTTTACACAGACGTGGTGTTAGTTGTCAAGAGCGGAAAAAAAAATCTTAAATTGCTTATTGCATTAACCTCCACACGCCGTCAGATGGTCAGGGTTCAGCCCACGGCACATGAGGTGGGAACAGCAACGCAACACAGCACCGTTGCTGCCGAGAATCCGTCATTATGTCGCTCATATGAGCAGCTGCAGAAAAATACAGGAGATGTTTAAAAATGCTGCGACGGGTTGTCTTTCAGTCAGCCGAGAGAGAGAGAGAGAGAGAGAGAGAGAGAGAGAGGAACAGACACGGTAAAACCGTAATGCACTGCAGTTGCTTATCAAAGCTAATGTGGACTTGCTCTGCGTGTCAACACCATCCCTGATGCACCGTAATCGCATCAGAACCTAATGGAAGCACTTTTAACAGTCAGGTTATATGATAGAAATCTCTCTCCCAAATGTTCATTAGAGAAGTGTGTGTGTGTGTGTGTGTGTGTTGCGTGTGTGTGTGTGTCTGAAACATTTGACTGCAAAAGTACTGTAAGCGAGAAGCTGATTTACACCAGCAAGGGCAAATTGCGAGAGGTTCAGGTCTAGAACGAGAGAAGAAAAAGGAATCCCATTTACAGGATACGGAACCGAGTTGCAGATTTCCCTGAGAAAACCACAGTTCTTTCAACAAAGAGGATCGTTCCTAACCAGAGCACTGGAGCACGTGGCCATAACCTCGAAATATAACACTCAGAAAAAAATACTGCAAGAAGAAGGAAGAATATGAGCCTGAACAACAGGAATATGCGTTGCTTTTCATATGTAGGGCATCATATCACGGGCCGCACGTAGTACTGGCTACTTGGAAAAGAGAGGAGCACATATACAGATACTGATGGCAGAGGAGTTGAATCTGACACATGAAAAGTAATATCAGTCACCACTCAGTCAGCCATACTTAGCCGTAATGATCAGTGATCCCAATATCTACCCAAAAGATTAATCAAAACGCCATGTTACAATTAGCTAATTTCCAGACTTAGGAAGGGCCGTTGCACATTATATCCACCGTGTATATTCTTCCAGGACCAGTCTCTTGCAGACGCAGCCTTGCTAAAAGAAATGCGAAGCGCCATGAGCACGAGCCTTGAGACATCCTTTAGAAAGAGCAACAAGATGGTTTTAGACTGACTTCGTCTTATTCCATAAAGGATGAAGAGCGTCCGTTCCAGAAAATGATCGACCAATAACAACGACACCACATATCATAAAAGATTTTCCATAAAGGCCCCTGATAGTAAGGTGACCAACTAAAGAGAATCAAATAACCAATATAACCTTAGTTGACTGAATCCATGTTATAAAGCAACCTAAGGTGACTGACTTCATAGAATCAGATGTTCTACTTAACCTTTGGTGACTGACTTCATGGAATCAAATACTCTGCATAATCTAAAGGAGACATGGTTCCAGAGCGGGAAAGTAATGCCGGCTTTCTCAGTTGCTTGACCACTACGATAAAACGGAACACTTAAAGACAAATCAAAATGTTTATGTAATATAGAGACAGTTATCGAAGGAGCATTTTACACAAGTGATGTCTGTCATGGCACAGGACATTATAACAGTGAAATTAATTGGGAAATAATGGGGATAAATGACAAAGAACTTCTTAACTAACAGATCATAACGAAGAGTTGTAAATCTGATAATTTCCAATGTTCTCATGTCAAAATGCTGAGCTCCCCCATGCAACTGTACTTTGCACCTCTGCTGTTCCTCTTCGTCCCTTGTGCAGGGAAGCACAGAGCTAAGTATCATGTCGTCTTTTGCAGATGATGTCACAAGAAGTATGGACACATCACATTAGCAGGAGTTGCCGAGATGTTACATCTAGACATGGATCACGACTTCCTCAGGGCCTCTGAATGATGAAAAGTTTTATTCATTGTGGGAGACGTGAATAAAAACAATACAGAACGCCGGAGTGATACAAACACAGAACCATACCTCTAGTCATTAATGTTTGATGATCTTACCATCACCGACTTCCAAGAGAGCACCAGATTCCCCCTGCCAAAAACAAGATGGTAGGCTGGATTATGTGAAGCTTTAAGAAAAGAGAGATGCAACCCGGCGATGGTGCTCGCCTTCCACAGCGAGGTGAAATTTGCAGAGTTAACAAGTATGTAAGGTTCTCTCTCCCGTAGCACACACTGACATTGTTATAAACCTGGACAACTGAACGCATTGAGGCTGTAGTATCAAGAGCGCGACGAGAGGTCATAACTTACGCATGGAAAATCGTGGAAGGCATGGTTTCCAGTCTGTACCCAGAAATAGTTCGCAGTCGTTAAAAAAAAAAAAAAAGCATGGAAGCGTCTATAAAACGTTATCGCTGAAACCGGAAATTGCAGTATGATAATAGAAAATAGTATCAATATTCTTGGTCCAAAATTATTAAACTGTTTGAACCATTTAGCAACACTGTGGAGTGTTCAGCGGATGGCCACTGCCTCCAGTAATCTTAACTGGGCAGAGGAACAACACGATAGTTTGCTCAGAGATCGAGCTGTCGGGGAAGATGGCCTTTCAAACCATCGTAAGGTACATATAAGGTAAAGTAAAGCCCCAGACCCAGCTGTAGGGAGTAGAAGACTTTGGAAACCACAGTCAGATTTACATGACGTAAGGCAGGGTCCTGGACCCAGCTGTGGGAGAAGAGGACCTCCGAAACCATCGTAAAGTACACGCAACGTAAGTTCTGTGTACACTACTAACAGCGCTGGAATCAGTGTTTCTATAATGCACATAGAATTAAATACGACAGCATATTTAGAGTTACTAATCTTCTCTTTTCATGTTTCTCTAGTTTTCCCAATATTATTCTACCATTTGAGCACCCATTTATTGGTAGAATAATATTGGGAAAATTAGAGAACATATAGAAGAAGACTAATAACTCTAAATATGCTTTCATATTCAATTATATATATATATATATATATATATATATATATATATATATATATATATATATCTATATATATATATATATATATA
>JAYMFT010388482.1:0-35321 GCA_038088735.1 Panulirus argus | reverse complement strand
GCTGTAGTGAAAGAGATTGAAGAAACATAAACAACGATCAAGAAAACGAGAAGAGAGAGAGAGAGGGGGGGGAGGGGGGGAGACCAACCACTCCCTCTTCCTATACCACGTACATACGTACAGAGACCCACCAGCACAGACGCCCACCTACGCCTCTTCATCAAACCAATACACATCCGATAAAACAGGAAAACTACAAAATATGGCGGATTAGTTACCAAAACAAAACACATCATGGAACCGTATACATCCAATATTCAAAGTAATCGAAAAAAAGAGCACAAAAAAAAAACGGATATATAAGTCGACCAGAAAAATTGTGATCGCATTGGCCGATTACAAAACACTATTTTTTTTTTCCTTTTTAGCCTATTACTCTCTAGTCTATGGATTTCACCCCTACAATATAACCCACACAAAAATACCAATATTTCCTGCCTCATAATTTATGAGCGAGGCGGGAGCAAAGCTAGGGGAGGGGGAACCATGGCGGTTGTGCGCTGGGGCCCGACAAGAGGCCTGTGTATTGGTAGCCAGAATATTATGTGCTGGCGGCCGCGAGGCTGTGAGCAATGGAGGCCACAAGGCTGTTTACTGGCATCTAAGACACTGTGTTTGGGTAGAGGAAGACAGTATTATGCAGTTTAAAAGACGCTATACTGGAGAACAGATAACTGAGCTGAACGCTATGAGGATATCTACTGATCTGTGTGATACTGTGCTGGAGACCCGAGTACTTTGCCCAAGAGGACAGGAGTCTGTATGATGGAGAGGTTGAGACTAGCCACAAGAAGTCCAGACGGCCCCTTAAGACCAGGAGACTGATTGCAGCTGTGAACTGATCACTATGAAGCGCACACTATATCATCAGAGCGGTTGACTGCTTGACAGACTGGGAGATAGTTTTCTTGTAGGCCAAGATACTATGAACTG
This sequence comes from Panulirus argus, assembly GCA_038088735.1. NCBI lineage: Eukaryota > Metazoa > Arthropoda > Malacostraca > Decapoda > Palinuridae > Panulirus > Panulirus argus. The sequence goes on along the minus strand of JAYMFT010388482.1, from coordinate 34,388 downwards.
GAGGCCGGTACATCTTAGACCCAGAGACTGTGTATTGGAAAACAGGCGAATGTAAAAGAAAGACTTACAGAACAAGTGAGAGAACCGTATATGAGAAAATTGTATCAGAGACAATGACTGTGGAATAAGTAACAGAAGGCTGTGAAGTGTAGTCTAGAAGACCACCTCCTCCAGAACCTGTTCTAAGAACCAGAGGAGCACTGGAGACTGGGGAGGATGGAATGGACACAAGACCTCGAGACTGTACTAGAGCCCCCAGGGGACCGCGACACTTTGTAGTGGCACTTACGTGGATTCATCCTGAAGACCAGAACGCTGAGATACAGAATGCATGATTGCGTATCTAGAAACCATGAGATTTATTGGAAACAATATGGATGTTTACTAGAGACCTGGAGGCTGTGCCTGAAAGCCTTGAAGCTGATACAGGTCACTGCAGCAGTGGTCAACCAGCGTGTCAGCAATTATGCCAGGCAGCTGGCGGAATATCAACATGATTATGAGTATAAGATATAGCGAAAATGCTTGAACTGGAAAGTGGATCTAAATAGGCCGGAAGAGGATGTGCTGGAATTAACCATCCATCAGACGGACATGTTTGCGTTCCAAGACTTTGTAACAGTAACGCAGAAACTGTAACTAACCAACGAAGGATATGCAAACGCTACATCTTTTTTTTTATGTGCGTGCGATGATACTGAATACCAATATCAGCTTGGTTTCCTGTTTTCTAAGCAATGTGTATCGTTTATTCAGAGTTATGAAGGCCGTAAATCCCGTTCGTTCTGCCTGTTTATTCCTTGCATATTTTAACTGTCAGTTATTCTCACTGATTGAGGATGTGGAGGTTCGCGTGAGCACTGAGAGAGATGAGGGGTGACCATGGGCATGAAGTAAGGTGGAGAGAAAAGAACAGAGGTGTCTACAGGTGTTGAGGAGCAGGGAAGGAACTGCCGAACCTCCTGTGGGCGCTGGTGGGATGTTGATCGTGCGTTGGGGCAGGGAGGCGCAGAGGTGTCCAAGAGGAAAGTAGGGGAGAGAAGAGGGTGGACATCAAGGTGATCGCAAGGCACGGTATATCGAATTCCAAGGTCAGAAGTCATGCTTCTGTGTATGTGTGTGTGTGTGTGTGTAATTGCGAGCTATTATCTGGTGTGATCTAAACAGAAAATGTAAGCCAACTTACACAAATGGAAAGGATGGAAAGAATATGCTGAACATCAGTCAATAAGGGATCACTGATGCGCTGCGTCCTTGTGGTTTTGTCCACATGTGAGTCACCAGCGGGAGACACGCTGCCAGATCCTCTCACCCAATTGTCACTACGATCACGGTAGATCCTCCGTGCGTGACCTGATTCATCTGAATCTCCTGCATGTGCTCCCGTGGATGAATCAGAATGATGAGCCATACATCACATGAATCTCTATCCAACACCAACTCTCTGTAGTTCGATATTTATTTCTATCTGATTATATAACTTTAACGAACATTATCTTTCAGCAACAAATTAGATACCTAAATTGTTGCCAATCCAGTCATGTAAATTTGTACAATGAAAACGGTAAATTCAGGAGGATGTAATAGGGTGAATATATTTAGTTGTTTTGTGAAAGCTCGACAGAGTTTTTTCGGGAGAATGGCAGGCAAAGGCGCTACCGATGCAAACGTTATATACATATATATATATATATATATATATATATATATATATATATATATATATATATATATATATATATCCACCCCACATGGATATAGACGCAGCATCAACATACTCTTTGACCTATGTTCCTACCCATTGGACGTGGCTGGCTTCTTGGGTGCTGCAGGAACTCCATGAACGGATACCTTGGACAGGAAGGTAAGTTGAAGGTAAAGTATACAAAGCAACAAACCATTTTTTAATATAATCAGAATACCTTCTCCTTCCCCAACATGAGGAAAACTACGACGTATATGTAGCACTACTAGACCAGCCAACGCTATCAGTTGTTTACCTTATACTCTTTACTTAACCATATCATACCCACATGTCCCCCATCTCCTTTTCTGTTTATTTTCCCTACTGTACCCTGCAACACATGGTCACCCATTTTCTTATCTTCTCGCCAGCAAAACACCTCCTTGTCATCTTTCTCCACTAGCCTGCACCATCAAGGCGCCCATCTACCCCTCCACCTTTCCCTAGAGTCCACACAACGCCAAGTGAGCCTTCCCCTCCCTTGCATTACCCACCGTCTCTACACAAGCACATCTCCCTCTTCCCTACGTTTGCTTTTGCTCTCATTCAGCGAAGACGACCCATCCTCCCCTGCCTTCCTTTCCCAGTGCTTCCACACCAATGATTGCCCTCATCCAGTGGCTTTCCCACTACTTCCAAGCCATGTGAAGCCCCCTTTCCCATTACCGGCCACAGTACCCCTACACAAATCAGACGCCCCCTCCATCCTTGCCTACCATTCGTACGCCAACCATACACCTCCTTCTTGTCTACCATCGCCACCACTCCTACGCTACCAAGACGACCCTCCTCTCATGCCGTCCCCACATCCAGCGCACCCGAAGGATCATTCATTTTGTCCTTCTTTTATCAGTTGCTTCCACCCGATACAAAATTTGCACTGTCAACAGAGGCCGGGCGCGGCTATGCATACCTAAACCGAGTGCCACAGATAAGCGGCAGTGGCTCGCCGCCCCCCAGGAAGGGGAGCCTAGGGGAAGGGGGGAGAGTGGTAAGGGAACCTGGGGGAGTTGTGAGGTGATAGGGGAACTGGGGAAGAGGAGAAGCAGCAGGAGGAGGAGGAGAAGACCTGGTTGTCGGAGATGTGGTGGGGAGAGAGAGAACGATGATGAGGCAAGTTTGGGGGTGAGACAGTGGGGGTGAGGGAGGAGTGTGGTGGAGGAGAGGAAGCAGGAGGGACAAAAGCAGGTGGAAATGTGGTTAGGAGAGAGTATGAGAGTATTATTATTGCATTTATTATTTCTATTATTATCATTATCATTATCATTTATTACTGTCATAACATAAAAATCATGTGTTCGAATATGCCATCCTATGATCGCGTGCTGTGTTACTGAACACATCACAACATATGTAGCATTATTTGATACGTCAGACCTCATGCTGTGCTTCTAAACACGTCATATCACGTGTAGTGTTGGGGGAAACGTCAGATCACGTGCAGTATTACTGGATAAGGCAGATCGCGTGCTGTGTAACTGGGCACGTCGCATGACATGTTGTGAACTAGGACACGTCAGGCATATCCTGTTGCACAATGCTTCGACGAAAGTCAACTTATGGTGGAGGAGGGATATGCATAAGTCCATATCATTTGGATTACTGTAACAGCATTAATAAAGAGAGCGTTAGTAACAGCAGTGACAGCAGTAACGGCAATTGCAGCAACAATACGTTAATAACAGTAGCAGTGCTACTTGTGCTAATGCATGAGGAAGAGCTGGCTTTCCAAGTGGCTGTACCCCACTGCACCATTTATTTCCTGGCACTAAATTAAAGAGCTCATGGTCTGTGGAGTATCTCCTACCTGTTGCTAGGATGGGGAAGTGTAATGCACCACATGCAAGTATATGACAGTTTGTATACATTCACAAAGCCGACGGAAAGATTTCTAATGTGGACATTGGACAAGACACATATGTGTGCTCTGAGCTATGTGACAACATGTCACATAAACTGTACCAAAGATGCTCTGATTCTTTTAACTTACCAGTGAGTAATTATGCATCAAAACTCAAGGTTGAAAATATTGTTGAAAATATTCATCTATGGCCTACTCAGTTGCCTATCTAGTTTCTAGCTTACAGCTTTATGGCCCAAATGATATTCAGAGAGGAAAGCCAAAGAGGCAGACAGTAGTTGTTTGCTGTTGAGGACATACCGTAAGTCATGAGGCAAAGTGAGAGCATCTAACAGTAAAAGAACATGACAAACTGACCCGAGGTTGCGGCAATCCTCAGTAGGTTTAGGCTTGAGTTAATCAGACAACAACGGGAAATGGAGTCAGCCAGAGAAATGCGGGAATTAGAGAGATTCAGTGATGAAAGATTTCAAGAATCACGCAACCTTATGTATCTACAGTCCTGTGCTGGTACAACAATGACTTCAAATACGAAGCGAACTCAGGCGAGAGCACGACATATTGCACTAATGGAATTGCCACTCGGAGACACGTAAAAGGTGCATCCCTTTGCCCAGCACAGCCTCAAAAGATTTGCCAGCAACTCATTAATGCCTTTACCAAAATAGCCTTTGCTCAATCATTCAGATAATATTATGAGCTCACGTGTAGATCTATTCCTTTCATCATAAATTTCACGGACACACTTAAGCGGATATAAACTTTGTCAAATGTGCGTCATCACTAATAGCAAAAAAACTGTTTTCAGTCCATGTCAAGACAAAGATCTGTAGTGGTGATATGATTCCTTGGCTAGGATTCGTATTTAGAACTGCCTCAACTATTACCCTTATATGTAAACCTGCGATGGATATCATAAATACTAATAGATAAGGTACATCTGGTAGAGTTAAATATTCCAGATTTTTCGCCTATATTTGTGAACACTACAAAGTGATGGTAAAAGCAATGGACGATCTTTTCTGCAGGACTGCATATAGTGCATTTATCACCATATTTTACATTCAGTGACAGAAAATTAATTTGTATATGATTTATACCAGGATCATGACACTGTTCTGCATAAAGGTACATTGTAATTTGAAAATGTTTAATGCATTGTATATACACGACATAAAAAAGGCATGGTAACTTATATTTCCACTGCGTGTTCAGGTGCATTTTTACTAACCCTTCATTTATAAAATACTGCTGTCAAAGCTATCTGGCAGGTTGCAAGAATGACGACAAGTGAAGATGTCAACTATAACCGTTGAACTCGTACCATCATCACATCAATGTTACTGGGAAGTGGAGGCAGTCTAACTAAATTTGTTCCACTGATCTCAGCTATTTCACAGTCATAATTCGGCGCAGATAAGAGGCATGCACACCAGACAAGAACTGGAATAGGAGATTTCTGAAATGCTTTCCTGTCTGATCATTCTTACTGCTAGCAAAATTGTAATCTAAAGAAACATATGCTTTTACGGTAGAACATTACGAGCATTCAAATGAACAGATACAAACTCACACTGAAGAATGTTGAATCTAACAGTAATGGATGAGAGAAGGAAATCTGACACAGTGGAATGCTGGAACAATCTATGGGAAAAGCTCACATTCTAGCTGCTAATGGTAGGCGACATTTGACCACAACAATGGGGTTGGCAAGTGACAGAGTAAATGCAACCATTTTAATGGGTAAAATCAAATGCCCACATCAATACTAAGTCATTCAGAAGACGTAGTATGGCTCTGAAACATCCTTTATGTAAATTGGTAGTTGTGTCGGCTGAAAGGAGCAATTATGGATAATTTACGAAAAAAAATCTAAACAAAACAAACTTACCTATATATGAAGGCACCATGTCGGACTTTCAGGGTTTAATTTGTCCATCCTCGTTTCAACATTTGCAGGCAAGAGAAGGAATAAGGAATGCAACTCGGCGTACCTGCAAGGAAACAATTCTTAATCACACACGTGACAGTTCACGACCAGGTAAGGGGTATTTCTAAGACAGCTTAACTGTCCTGTTAGCGATTCCCACACACGTGCCTTTACTTAAACCTCTTTAGTTTGAGCTTACAAGTGGTCGCACAGCCAGGATTACTTACCGTGTGCGAAATATTTTGTAGTATTGATCTAAGGTTTTGCCCAGCACGTGTGTGTGCATGTACCGACCTCCAGCTGTGACCAGGGATGATCATTGTTGCTTGCAGTGCGTCATCAGGGTCACATGTATGGATCGCGACACTTATTATTATCATTGTGTCCCCGATAAATGCTAAGGGCTCTTTTCAGGTGTGCGTGTCAGTCTTTTTAACACGTTAGTGTGTGTATGTGTGTGTGTTTGTATGTGTGTGTGTGTGTGTGAGTGTGTGTGTTTGTATGTGTGTGTGTGTGTGTGTGTGTGACTGTTCCCTACGAAAAGCCGACACCCTCGACATCTTGAAAAAGGCCGCACTGGGGTAAAAATACGCCTCGGTCATGCCCTCCCCCCCCCCTCCTCCCCCCATTGATTACCAATGGTAAGGGCTCCTGCCGGGGACCTGATATCCTCCGAAGGCACGGCGACCCCAAAGTCCCCATTGATTATCAATAGAAAGGCGTCCTTCTGGAGGTGTTGACATCCTGCGGAGGGGAACTCCTCAAATTAAGTTTTTGCTGAAACACTCCTGGTGTGTTAAGAAATTTAACACACACACACACACACACACACACACAAACTCACACACAGTCACTCAATAAGCATATACGCACATACGTATACTTACATACAGGGAAGGAAATATTAAAAGACAACTAGCGACAAAAGATCCGAGTGTAACAACGTTCTCGGACCATTCGGTACTTGTCTCTGAATCGTCAGAGCAGATAAGTAACAGGCAAGCAAACAATGGCTTCTTAATCTTAGCAACTGGCTTATATACCGCTGGCGTTGGTCTGGACAGTCAGTCATCCATGGCGTGCACTGCATCCTCCTTTCCGTCACTTATGTTGTCTGCGTCGCTGCGTACATGTAAATAAACATATGAATACCGTTCGCAACAAAGTTGTCCGAACGCTTCATCGACTAAGAGTGGAGCAAGTGGACCGAGTAAACTCTTCCAGAGAAAAACTGATGTCACCATCATTAACCTGTGACTGCTCGATGGATTATACTTAGTGCTGCAGTGTTGATCGTGCTCGACCCAATGACTCACGGGGGTTTTCGCCTCTGTGTGTGCGCCTGAGGGGTGCAGTCACGTCGGGGGGAGGTCAGTCACACTGGTAACGTAGCGTGGACCCCACCTGGAGCGTTTAACACAAATGGGGTAGTTATGCACAGTAGCCTAAATATTACACATTCACTGGTGTAAGACATGTAGCATATATATATAAAGAGAGAGAGAAAGAGCGGAGAAAGAGAGAGAGAGGTATTGTTAGGTAAGATAAGGTATGATAAACTAGAATAAAATTGGTTTAAATAAACCAAAGCTTTACTGACATCTGTTCGTCAGCTGCACATTCACACCTGAAAATAATGTAAAACGTAATTACATGACATAAAAACAGCTAAATCATAATCAAAAGTCCTAAAATATATGTCATTGAAATTCATTTACATTGTTGTTCAAACTCTGCGTTCTCAGATCATCCGTGTTACATTTTCTGGTATATAATGTCCTTGTATATATATATACATCTGGTTGTCATTTAAATATGTTACAGTTTTTACCTTGTCTGGTTGATTCTAGTTTACCTTTACAGTTCCCAGCTTGTTTCTATTTTTAGTATCTAGCTAGGTTCTTAACGAGTCTTGTACGATTGTTTCAGCCCATTGGTACTGAAATAAGAATTTGAAATATCTGTCGAAAAATTATAAGGATTGACCTTATCATCCTTCCAACATGGCTTTTCATATATATATATATATATATATATATATATATATATATATATTGTGCCCAGCTTCTACACAAATGGTGGTATGTATCAGTTCATTGACTTATCATTAGGCTGAAGTGTCAGTGATTACGTCTTAAGTTTTCAGGTGCTTCTTATAGATAATTCAGGTCTGCTCGGGGTCTGGTGTCACGGTCGCTGAGCAGGCGGTGCTCCAGTCTCCCGAGGTGGAAATGGAACATTTGATCCCGTGTTGGATCTCCTCATCAATACTGAGCTCCCGCGAGAGGAGGCTTCCCAGGAAAGCAAAATGTTCAACGTTCTCTCTTTCCTTCCCATTGACGGAGATCCTGTAATGAAGGGGCTTGATGGTCTGGGGCAGGTTGGTAAAGTAATATTATTTTTTTTTTCATAAAGGCTTTAGTAGGCTTCAAAGCAAAGCAAAGGGTAGTTTTCAAATCTTCATCTGTGCGTATGTCGATAATGCAGTCCTCGGCGTATTATAAGACAATGATCGTGGTTCATATAACGAGAGAAATTCAAGAGTTTTTCATCCATCTCCTACTCTGTACCGAAGTCATGTGGTTGACAGTTACAGCTGAGAATCATTGTGACTAAAAGATACGTAAAGAAAAGAGTTGGTTCAAATCAGCAACCTTGCTTGACGCCAGTTTTGGTTCTGAAGAGTTCTATAATCGAACCTTTACATAAGGTTTTCATATTCAGTTTTTCACGCTGGCCGAATCTCAGGTCGAAGACGAATATCTGGAACAGCCATATCTTGACAGGACTGTCACCTAGGCCTCACCGTCGATGGTGCCTAGGCTGTGGTAGGTCGATGAAAACCAATGCAGTTCATAGTGTTGCCTATATTTTTCCCAGGTCTGTCGGGCCATAGGGATCATTTCCGTGATGCCTGGAGCTGGTCTGAAACTGTACAGGAATTGTGGAAGGTAGACTCGTCGAATAAAAAAATGGAATATTCGGTAGAATTGGAGATGTAATCTTCCCAGCGACGGAGAGGAAGATGGAGCCCCGGTAGTTTTACAAATGGACTTCTCTCTCTTCTTGACGATGTTTATAATGATTTCGTTATGTAGATATGCATGGATTTCCTAATTGATCCAGCTAGTGATGGTGAACGTATGCAGTTTCTTACCAGCGCTTCTCCACCGACTAGCCCACTGAGGCAACTGCTTTATTGGTCTTCACTTGTACCACAGCCCTCTTGACCTATTCGATTGCTTTTAATTCAGCAAGGAATTCTCTCGCTGGATGCTGTAGTATGGACTCTGTACTGTTGCTTCCAGAGACGAAAAAACGAAAATCATAAAGATTATTAACTAGACCGCGGAATCATATAGCCTTCCCGGCTCAGTCCAACCCTAATCTGAAAAGCTACTGCACCATCCCCGCAAACGTCCCCTCCTGTCAACTAGGATCCCTCGTCCCAAGATGCAGCTCGGCACCACAGCAGCAGCCAGCCCATCCAAGCTTGTATAGACCTCTCTGTTCATAATAATAATAATAATAATAATAATAATAATAATAATAATAATAATAATAATGATATTAATATATAATAGTAGTAGTAATAATAACAATAATGATGATAATAACAATGATAATGATAATATTATTATCATAATCTTTAGTATCATTGTTATTATTGTTATTATTATTATTATTTTATTATTATTATTATTATTATTATTATTATTATTATTATTACTATTATCATTATTCAGATATTTGCACATTATGAACTTCGTATATGACACTCACACACTCCATACAAATACGCACATTACACACACTCACATCTACCAGAAAAACTTTACACATACCACGCACACAGACACACACATACACACACACACACACACACACACACACACACACCACAGAGTATACACACTCACCACAGAAATAATAGATACACAACAGCAAACCCACTCACGCGAGACATCATGCAGCACACACCAACAGACTACACTATGGAAAACTCTGTCCCTGCTCCCTCCACCATGTTGCCATCTATATTTCCTCGCGATGAAGCAGGTGTCCCGGCCTGCCACAGGCGGCGTGGCTACAGTGTGGCAAGTTGCTGACACTCCCGCGGGACGCGGAATAAAACACCCATGTTATTACTGAACACCCACCGGGGAATACAGCCATTTTCTCTTTCTTTCATCTCTCTCTCTCTCTCTCCCTCTCTCACGGCAACATCCCCCGTTCCCGCCGTGCGGTATTATTCTCACGTTTCTCAATTCATTTTCGGCATTGAACAGATAGAAATGAAGTTTTCCCACTCCCTATTAGGCCCAGAGCGATATACTAGTTATCATATATAACTTTCCTCATAATCAGGATGTGTGTGTGTAGGTCGGTGAGAGGCTATTGTGAGCGGCGTGGTGGCAGAGAGTGACCGTCCATGCAATATTCAGGCCAGACTCCGGCAGGTCACACCGACGCCAACTTTTCCACGCACTCTCGCTTAATTTTTCACCAGCAAACCCTCGCTCCTCAGCAGCTCCCCGTGTTGCTTTGCCTAGCGCCGTCTTTTCTCTTTTGTGAATTATCTTTTAAAGACTTTGACACCGTCGTCTCGTGTGTATTAGAATTAAGTTAACCCAGGCTTGGTGGGGGATTCAGCGATGCACATCCTTCGTGTAGGATAAGGATATTTAGTTTAGTGAATCGTAGTTAACAGGCAAACCGCTTGTTAAGAAATTTTCAAGGGTCAGACTTTTGCTCTTCGCTACACAGCTTCTGGTCACATATCTTACCAGCAGATTTTAGTTTCCTTAATGTTTGACGTGTTAGGAAATCAGAAGATCTTGACACACCCTACAGAAGAACTCTTTCTGTTTTCGTGACCGAGATTGGTCGTCTCCTGACCCCACTTTCATAGCGCTGCTGTCACTTCACCACACAACACACTGATCACGGCCAAGTGACTTGCTGTCACCCGCCCCAACCACCTGTGCCCTCCACTTACCACGACACTCGCTGATCATGACTAAGTGAGTGTGCCTGTCATTTTTGTCAGCCTCTAGTGCTGTCACCTCGCTGCGCAACAAGGTGTCGTGCATCATTCTCATGTACATCGGCTCAGAGTGTTCAACAGGTTTTGTCAGTTGCTCAAACATTTGCCCTGTGCCTGGGGCGCGGAGCTCGTCAATTCAAACATACGTAGCTACTGCCTGCTTCAGGAATGGCCTGTGATCTTTGCTATGGCGTATAATGATGGCATTAGAGATCTGAAGAAAGCCTCTGGTCGCTATTCATTTATTCTTTCTGCAGGGTTGAGAGATCAGCAATAGATTTTGCAGTGTGGTTCTGTTGTAGCTGATAAGGATTTGCCAAGCGTAGGCCTTTATCTCAGGACAACGTTTCCCCCAATCTTTCTGTGATTATAAGCGCCCTAGTGTTTAGAACTTATTACTGGAAGCAACAGGAGCATCAAGGATAATGAATATGTATATTTTCTGTCTTTCTGATTTCTTACATTTATGACATCATATGTCTATTATTGGAATCTTTTCTTTAATTCCTATTTCTTTCATTCTCATAAGAGTTATCAAACCTATTCAAAGGGTGCTGTGAAAATGAGAATGGATTTATTGATGTTTGCCTCTTCTGCTTACTTAGAAAGCTGACAAATTACTTTGAAAATATTATTCAAACAACAGTAAAGAATAAAGATTTTGGTTTAACCTTTTTATGCTTATTTCATAAAGAAATACTTATAATTTTTGAAAAAAAGAAGGACCTTTTCATCTACTGGCCAATAACGACAAAGCAATCCTCAAATCACGTACAATGATGAAGTACTGCACGTTGACAGAAATCATCCCCATTGACAACAGGAGTTACCGTGGTCGCAGTCTTCACGTTTTGTACAAAAGCATCAAAACAAACATTGTCTGAGCCCTCCCTTGTGGGGGAAACAGCCCTAAAACATCCTCAGAACATCGGAAAAATCCACACATATCAGGGAGGATTCTGATTGAGGGGACTGTACTCTGGGGAAAAAAAGAAATGGATTTTGTTTCGGCTGTGAAAATGCGATGCCGCTGCTACAGGGAGGGTTTGCTTTTGTTTTTTTTTTTCCGGATAGGATATGCTGGTCGTGGTGGTGGTTGTAGTGGTGGTTGTGATGTTGGTAGATCATGTGGGTGATGGTTATGAAAACGCGGTTAGTTACGTGATCACAATATGTAGGAAGTGGTGGTGGCGGCGGTAGATAATGGCAATATCATTTGGCTGAGAAACCCCTCGTGGGTTATAGGGTGTTGGGCCTCACCCATTCGCATGGTTCACTCACTGTACCTGCCCTGTCCTCTAGACGACCCTCGTGATGTCGTCTAGCACAGGTCCCATATCCTAGGGTGTTTCAGCTCGAGATCTACAAAGGAATTCAAACAGCAACAGATCACTGGGTCCTTTCGAGGCTGTTTGTGATCGTAGAATATATCAGAAACTCACAGACTAGTGTGGTAAAAGTTAGAAGGCATACAGATAATCCAAAAAGAATAACCTGCAGCTGTCATTTGACTATGGAGGCGTAAATAATGAAGCGAAGTAAGTACATGGGCGAGTTGGATGATGATATTGTAGTGTGGATGGTGATAATGATAATGTAAGTAGCAGTGGTGATAGCATAAGTGATAAGAATAGTTTGGGAGGCAGTGTTGGTCATGACAAGAGGATATTTTGGTTGGTGGTAAAGTAGTATTTACGTCTGTAGGATAGTTTGGGCAGTGGTTAGGAAGTGTGACTGCTAGTTGAGAGGGTGGTGTTAGTGGCTGTAGGAGAATGAGGGAAGGGTGTTTAGTTGTTAAGTGGCAACGATGGTGTCATATTAGCAGGGGCAGTTCGTGCTGTTTGTGACGTTGACGCCTTCGCGAATGACAGTGATGGTATAGACTTCCTTCTCTATTTCCAAAAATATTATAGACTATGTGCAAAACCCATTTGGCACACTGGTCCACTATAAATATATACTTGGAGATTGAAGTTCGGATCAACCGATTTCTTATGCAGTGTGAAACAGTGTCCTGCCTATCATGTCCTATGTTCGACTTGTAGATAATGTATTCATAAACAACGCTTCGATGAGTACGTGTGAAGGTCATGGGTCAGAATCTCGAGTTAATTCTTTATCGTGACTCAGGTCAAGGTATTTCTTAAGTATTCAGTTTTAATCTTAAGATGAAATGACAGTCTAAATCTTAAGGTTACATGGTAGAATATACAAAATCTGAGACGGTGTTAGTGACTCCTTTTATAAGGGCTAACCATCTCTAATATTAGAGGTTGTTTAACAGAAATGACCAAGTACAGTTGAAAGTGCGTCGCACAGCTGCACAACTGACTGCTTACCTTCGTAATTTGTGACAACATTTGTAGAATTAGGAAGATAGCTGACGAATGAAAAGATAGTTGCAGAAGCTGACAGACCAAGCTTCAGCTAAATGACAAAAAAGGTTTGGAGATTCGAGGCCTACGAGATATGGAAGAGACATATATGTATTGCCCAGAGAAACGTGCTTCATCCTTGAGGCAAAATCAGTGGTACAGGCTATAAAAAAAAAGATCTAATATAAAAGTTTAAGGCTGACTGGGTCTCTGAAAGAACTACGACTTTAGGTGAAGTGTTGGCGAAGTTTTCTATGAAGAGAGAGAAAAAAATGTTTCAAGGCCACGAATGCTGTTGAGGAGATTAGAGAAGTAGGTCTCATGGAACTGAGAAACTGATGGATCAAATTCAACTGCTGTATGAGTTCCCCATCTCATTACCAGGGGAGTCAACACACGACCCCAAGCGCTATAAGTCATGTCGTCTCATGGTGGGGGTCACATTCAAGTCTTCCTACATGTTTCACATGTTATATAAACTTCCTGTGGCAGAATATCATTCCTTACATGTAAACAGGCAGGCGGACAGGCAACTCATAGGCTCACTGAAATCCGTACACACCAGTGATGGAAGAGCACTATAAATGGTATACAAGCCGGGGGGCTCATTTAGACAGAGAGAAAGGGGAGGAAAAAATCGACCAGTCCTGTGCCGTGTTGTACAGAATCAGAAGCAAGTCCAGCACATCGAACTTTAGTGCAGAGGTCAAGCCTGGCGATAAGAACGATCGCGATATGAACCACTTCTTACCAATTTACGGTCATAAAACAATTAATGTACCATAAGAATTATGCCAAACGATTCCCCTCTCTAGATCTAAGAGATACAGCAACCATTTAGATCCATTCTCTACACAGGGAACACCGTGTATTGAACGGATCCAAGTGGATCATTCACCGAGTGGATCCCAGAGATAATGAGCGAAGCTCGTCTCGGAACCAGCGACTAAAACAGCCAGCAACCCTCAACCAAACTGGCAAAACAGTGGTCAACGAGCGCTTGAACAATCGTTGGCATACGTTTGCCTCTGTTATTTCTGGGATATCTCATTGATCAGAGACTCTGGGGATATTTCATTGGTCAGAGTCTTAGCCTTTGTACTCCGGCTCGTGGACCGGAATAAGGAACACTTACTTAGGCAGGTATGGCTGGGTTATTGGAAGGAATCTTACTGTAATCTCATCAGGTACTGATGTTGTGTGCTGTAACACCAAGGTTGTCAGTGGATGTCATCAAATATTGTTGTCAGTAGAAGCAGTCAACGATGAAAGCGAGCGTGGTCAGGCAGTGCTGTTAGTAGATGTGGACAGGTAGTGATGTCGGTGAATGTGATCAGATATTGTTGTCAGTTTACGTATCTAATTAGTGTTGTCAGTAGACAGAGCTGCTGCTAGATGTGATCAGGAACTTTTGTCAAATGATGTGACCAGGTAATACAGCCTTCATCTATATTTCACCATTTGAAGCAGTAATCTTCACTGCATTCATATTTTCTGCTTTCGCATTGAGGACTGAGAGATATAGACTTGTAGTACTCTATCATCTTGCGACAAGACTTGCTTCTCACCTGATCAATGTCAGATGCATCACTTCATAAACCAGTTGCGCCGCTTGTATCATCTCTTGATCATTATCAGTTTAGAAGTACAAGTCATCAATTAGATTCAGGCTAAAGAAGAGAAAGATAAATCTTTCCATTCTCATAACCTATAATTATTGCCATTTGTGCTTTTAAACTATTAATAAATCAAATCTGTTCAAGACCTAGGTGCATGTTCAGAGTTATTTTCCTTATGAATATGTATTCACTAACACAATGCAATACAGTCGTTAAATTTCATGTGCAGTCCTCTTAATAGTCAGGTTAAGGATACACTGCGTTAATCTCTTTTACCCTGATTTGGTACCAAGTAACATTACCAACGCACCGCACGAACGAAGGCCTTTCCAGGTACGTTGTCCGACTAACCATATACTTTCTCCTACAGTTGCAATGCATTTTGCACAACGTTTATGTCGTTCGGTTCCTTAACGTGTGATCGTTTTAGTCACAAAGTTCTTGCCATGATCTATCGTCGGGAAACGCCAACGGAGAAGAGGATACTACTGCAAGCAGAGGAGCACATGATGACCCCTTTCAAAATCGCACTCCGTTCCATTTGTATGTAAATTACGTATGTTTCAGTCACATACGTAAACTAGCATTAGAAGGTACCACAGATTGCAATGGGAGAGGTGAGTGATGGGGAATCCAAAGAACGACCCAAGCCCTTCTATCGGAAGCTTATCCTTCCTTGACTGGATGTGACCTCCGGCAAATCATCCAGAGACCATAACGTTCGTGTTGAGTCTAGAATGTTTTCTTGACCTTAGAATACCATCCGTAAGAATCTTACAGTCTGTCATCGAGTGAACCACCCTTCGTGACCTGAAACGTGTTGTTACGTCGTGTAATACTGGGGCCGCTTAGGCAAGGATCAGCCTAGTCACAAAATACTTTATCAGTACGAGTAAACAATCAATAGTTTACGATCATGAAATAATTAATTTGTGGGAGAATTGCTCATTGATTAACGTCACCACATATTAAAGAATGTTTTAGTTTAAAGTTATTGGTAGTTATTGACTCACACGTTAGTGAACAGTGAATGACAGCTGTGTTATTAGAATATTCATGCAATGAGTATTGCCATTGGTTGCGTTACTAAGTGACCGTTCTTTCTGCCATATTGCCATAATTGGCATCAATTGGCGTCCTGCCAACAACGGGTGACACCACTTGCTCATGCCAAGAGGTTAAGTTGTTACCATGAAATGCCAAACGGCCGTCAGCAAGATTTTCCTAAGTTTTATCTCCACATATTGCGGATAATCCACCTTCTCATTTGGCATTCAAGTCTTTGGATTATTTTTGATAAAGTTATCTAAGAGGAATTTCATAATCTAGACAACCGATCTTATTAACAATTTTCCTGGTCCCACGAAAGCCATGCTTCAGTTCCCTATCAATATTTCATCTGGTTATGCGTTACGGCCGTGAACCCGGTTCTGTAATATTCCTGCCGACCTGTAATTAATATCTTAGATAATGTTTACGACTCAAAACACTGTCGTAAGGAAAAGGCAGATTGTAATGTACGAGGAGAGTTATTGGCCGTTGCCGTGAGGGTGGCGAGCGACCTGGGGACGGTGACGATACCGAAGGGATTCACTGAGGGGCGACGGAGGGTGTTGATGTCAGTTCCTGCTCCGTACTGAGTACTCAGTCGTTTTCCATACGCACCTTCAGGTTGACTTTATCGGGAATGAAATCCATCTGGTGAGAGTTCATCCTGCCGACACACTACACAGATACACACCCACGAGCCTAAGTCAGGCACCCATTTATCGACCAGTCCCGAGGAGAGGATTGGACACCTGGGTTGGGTGTGGGCTGACTGCCACGCTCAGGATTCGAACCTGTGCGGGCTAACCTGATGACTCATGATCAGTAACGCTAGCTATTACATCACAGAGGCCCTCCGTGAATCCTTCCGTCATTTAGCGTGGAAACACCTCCTGCCTCCCGCTGCATTTTCCACTTAGTCCCTAAAACATTGGGAGACAGATGGTCCAGTGAACTTATCATTTGGTTCTTAGATGATGTTAACCTGATAGTCACTGTGGCATCCCTACTGGCCAACCAGAACCCCCTGAGAGAGACTGGAGAACCGAAAGGACCCTCGTTTAACCCTTCCACATGCAACATCATTTCCACTGTGAAAAATGTCGACATTTTAACTCCAATATCAGCGACAGTGCCGGCTATTAATCCACACCACGAGTTCACATGTCACTTACTCGCACGGCACTCCCCATCCCAATTGTACATCATCCTCTTACAAGTCTCCAACTCGTCTCTCACTAATTCACACATCACCTATTTGCATATCAACCCATTAACAAACCATCCAATCACAGGCGACTTTCTCTCTCACACACACACACGACACTTTCATGCATCACCCACTCGTACAATACCCAGTCAGAGTCATCCTCTCACTCATCAATCACTCATGTGTCACCTTCCTTATTCATTACCCTAATCACACATTACCTAACCACAACGTTGCTAATACGTCACCTGCTTACACTTCACCAAACCACATAAATCATCCACTCACATATCACCAACTCGCGTGTCATCCAGAAAAACATTAGCCATTCGTTTGTAATCCACTAAACAGCCCAACTATTCACACGTCACTTACTCACAATCCACCTGCGCGCGCGCGCGCACACACACACACACACACACACACACGTCAATTGTTTTTTCTGCCACCTCACACACGTTACTCACATGTCACCTGCTCTCACGTTACTCACTCATCTGTCGCTCATCGACACATTCTCTCACACCTCACTAACACTTGACTCATTTACACGTCATTCTACAGCTCATCATGCCAATGTAAGACTGACCTCCCACGTCATTCACCCACGACCACATCACCTATTGATGTCATTCACTCACAAATTAACGTCCACGTCACCCACTCACAAGTCAACTTGTCGCATGTCATCCCACTCACATGTCATCCACTTACTTATATTCCATTCCCCCCTCCTCCTCCTCGCCCACTCAGACCTCGTGCACTTACACGTCACGCCACCAAACTACTCTTGACCTTACTAACTCACTCATTACGCCAACCCCACATTGATGGCCGCCTTATCGCTCTCTTATCAGTGCTATCAGTCGACGCTATTATATCTGTCTTAAGCTGTTCATTATCTACCTGTTCTCCTGGAAGTGTCTCTAGCTCAACTGTCCACCAGCCTACACTTCCCCGGACGTTTAGACATTTCATGGTAAACACGCGTCGTGAAGATGATTTACGAGAAATAGATTTCATAATGAGGAATAAATAAATACGTTTTTTCCATCTTGGTAAGACTGTAGCACTGTGCGACTTGTCGTGTTCGTCGGAGCCGCTGTTTTATGACATGGATTATGGCTGTAATTTGCAGTGATTTACATCTTTAATCATTCTGAAATCCGGGTTGTATCATGGTTTTCTAATTGTATTATGTTTCCATATATCTTCATCATGTTCTTGCGTATACACAACAAGTCACATTTTATACGTTTTATGTCCGCCTGATAGATCCGTCAGATATTGTGACAGTATTTCTCTTCCTTTCATTTCTTACTTTACCTTCATTCTTTTTTTTTCATTCCAAACTAACAACACGTGAACGAAAGGAAAATTAGAGAATGCCAGAGGATTAATGAGATTTTTATGGCATGTATATTTTTTTGGGGGGGTGAATTTTTCCCTTTAACTGACATTATCGACGAGATAATTATAGCGCCAGGCGCTGCAAACCCCTCCAGTCCTACCGGCTTCACGCTGATAAGTCCTTGGGTGTTATAACCCCTGTCAACCCTCGAGGCTGAACCTCTTCAGGTTTTAGGTGTTGTAACCCCATTCATTCCTATTTATCATACTCTCCCAGTTCCTGGTATTGTACCTCATTAGTCTTAGATCCTGTACTCGCTAGTTCTGGAAATGTGGCTCTTCAAGTCTTAGATGATGTACCCCGGTCGGTCCTGTGTATTATATCCCTCCATCTCTTACTGTTGTACCCCACCAGTCTTTGATGTTACCCCCTACCCCTCGCTGGTTCTATGTGTCGTACCCTTTCCAATCTTAGGTAATCTAAATCCTATTGACCTAGGTCATCTACGTTTCCAGTCATAGATATCCAGTTTTATGAGCTTCAATTCCTCGCCACAGTAGTTCTAACCTCATCCAGTCTTGCGCACTGCACGTTCGGCAATCATGGGTGTTGTGTCTTCTTAAGCCACAGGCACTGTATTCCCCTCATTCTAAAGTGTTGTTGATTTTTGCTCCTGGGATTTGAATTGGCTTCAGTTCTAGGTATATCGCTTTCTCTGTATCGTGCACGTTATGATCCGTCTTTAGCGCAGTACAATCTCCAGTCCTAATTGTCATGGTCAAGGTGTTCTGCTATCTTCAGTCATAGACATACCTTCCCGGTTTTAAGCATTGTGCCCTCTAGTTCTTCATGTTATCCTAAATGTACACACTCCAGTCTGAGGAGTCAAACACCCACGAGGTTACGTGCTTTACTCCATCTAATCTCGTTCGTTTTACACCTTCCTGAGAATCTTGATTACTGTACTCGCTTCAGGCCTAAGCGATTTGTCCATATCAGCCCTACGTTTTCTATCCCACGAGCCGTAAATGCTCTCTTCCTCTAATACCATAGGCATTTTGCCCTTCCCAGGCGCAGGTGGTTTCTCTCTCTTCAGATATGTGTTCTTTTTCCCGAAGTTGCAGGTGTTGGTCCCCTCTACTCCTGCCAACTCCTGTCACACCTACTTGTTCCAGTCCTGACGATTCTGAGTGTTCCGTTCCATCAGCTGTAAGTGTTCAGTCCAACCAGTTCAAGGTGTTACGCCCTCCGTAATGATCGGTGTTCCTTCCCCATCACTCGTCTTGTCCCATCGTTCGTAAGTGTTTAACCCTCAACAGTCCAAGTGTCGTGTCCATTCTGGTTCTACAAATTTTGTTTGATCCACTTTCAAGTGTTTTATTCACTCCGATTCTACATTTCCTCCACTTTCAGTCTTACACGTTCTCCCCTGTCCAGTTCCGGGGTGAACTAGAGGGGCAGAAAGAGTGGGAAAAGATAAGGAGGAAGAAAGACATAAGTTAACTAGGTAGCGCTGAAGTAATGAAAGGGAGGCAAGACGAAACGTAAGCAGGAGGAAGAGAGAGATGGAAAGGCACCGAGTGAAAAAAGTGAGAAAGGTAATTCAAAAGGATGGAGATATAAAGAAAGGAATTCTGGAAGGAAAAGGTAGGGATGGAAAAATAGTGAGATGGAAATATGTAAGTAGAAAAGAGGGACAAACGTAAATAGGAAATTGGGGAAGGCTTGGGGGAAGGAAGGGAGGAAGGGAGGAAGGGAAGAAGGGAGGAAAGGAGGAAGGGAGAGAGCTGGGGAGTATCGTGCGTCACGCGAGGGTCGGTCGGGCTGTCCCCTGTAATTAGGCAGCGTGGCTCTAGTCGCTGACTAAACCTAAACACCTGTACACTCTGTGGGTTTATTGGGGTATGGAGTGATCCCCATGGACACCTGTACAACTTGGGCTAAATTAGCCACCCATGAACTCTGCATGGTTTATCATGACAGTCAAGCAGTCCTGACTATGCCAGTGCAGGACTGTATTCTGTAGGTTGATGTGCAAATCTGAAATCCCTGTAGGTATATTAGGATACTTGTATGCTCTGTATATTCATTTGAATACAGGTAGGTTTATGCAAACACAGTTACAGTTAATCTATCTGGATTTCTTGTCACTCTGGCGTGTTAATGTATTCCCACGTACTTGTGGGACTTCCATATTCTATGGCTTGTTATGGATTCCCATGTTCTTCACTGCTTCATAAAAACTCCTGCTCCTTCTCTAGATTAATGTGGGTTCTCGGGTAATTCATGGCTTTATGGGAATTTTCTCATGGTCTCTATGGGTCTCTATGGATTCCTATATTACCCGCAGGTTTGTATGGATCTCTGCGACTCTGTGGGTATATCCTAACTAACTCAAGTGTGCTCCGAGGTTTATTATGAAACCTGTGTGATCTACAGGTTTAAGCTGATAACATGTACACCCATCAGTCTTGTTTTGTACCAGAGCACTATCTGTATCATTGACGCTTTTTTTTGTCGTTATGTTCATGCACTTGCTATCATTCTTACTATCTGTCTGTCTCTCGATGTCACTCACGCCTTATCAGCTCATCGGATTACATGAAAAATAGTTAGATTTTCCTTTGCATGTTTTCCTTCGGCATCTTTATTTCTACGTGTGGTTAGGATGGTTACCAGTCAGAACGGATAGTTAACATGGACCGTAAGGTGTCCAGCAGTTAGATCTCACACAGCTCCATTCTGAGGACTGTCATGGAATGCACACACGCCCCTAATCAGAGGCTCTGTCACACGCACTGATGCGGCACATGAAGAGGACTGTGTCTGTGGTGCTGTGACAAAGCTAAGGTAATGACAGTTCTTTTTTTTTTTTTGTATTCCTGTGTCTGGACTAGATCCCTCCTTCTCCTCACTGCATGTTAATCAATGACACGTTGAAGATGATGTTTCTAGATGCGTAAATGAATTATGGGGTAGATTCAGATTTCTTTGCTGCTTTGCGTCTCTTTAGTTTTGAGGCTGTATTCCATTTCTTTTTTTTGCTATGGTCCACTCTTGACGTGATAGTTGACGGCAGTTCCTCAACGTGTTTGAAACCACCAGCTGACGAGCTAGTTGAGATTCGCTTTCCGATAGGCTGGCTGTATACCATCTAATGGGTCAAAAGGGAGCCGCTGTTTAACTCGTTGGATAAGGGCTGTTTACTAATGGACCAGCACAGATCCGTTTCATGGACACCATCTCTCAATAGGCTGCTGTTATCTGTCTCTTAACTAAGTAAGTACGACAAGGCTATTAATTGGAACTGGTTGGGGATGTCTGCCGACGAACCTGTTTCACAACGACCTCCAGCTAGTTAAGGGACGACTTTCTACTCCTGCCGGTTAGGAGTCATCGCCCTGCAAGCCTCTGACGTGACTCTGTGAGCCATTCAAAGGGAAGAGACTATCCAGCTCCTCAGAAATCGAACTTTGCTAATCCATCGGGAGTGGTCTTCAGCCAACCCGTCAAGAGGCGGCTCCCAGCTTTCTTGTCAGGCGGTGGCACCCAGCCAGCCCATCAGGAGACGGTACTCAGGCGTCCTGTCAAGAGACAGTACCCATCCAGACCATCAGGAGGCGGTACTCAGCCAACCTGTCAAGGGGCGGCTCATTACCTAGACTCAGTTCTTTCTCCAATGCCGATAATGAGGCTTAGAGATAAGGCCGTGGTGGCAGCTAATAGTGGGTTGGGTGATAGGCTGGTACCTGCCATGGAGGTGGTATAATGATGCCAATCGAGCTCTGATTCTCAGGTGGGTGTAATGATAGGCCTCCACTTCGTTTCCTGCCGCGCGTGACCAGGCCCTCATCCCATTTCCCACCGGTCTTCGTTCAGATTCCCTGAGTCTGTATCACCCTGCTACCGAAGGTGCTTTGGGTGGTGAGGTCTCTGAACCCCCTTGTCCTTATTTGAATGAGGTTCAGCCTTTGGATTTAAGACGACGGGATGGAGGCGGAGCTGGCAGGTGAGTGGATAGAGCGAGGGAGGTGGAGCAAGGTGGTTTGTAGTGGTGGTAAGCTTGGCGTCACGGGCGACCGCTGACCCTCACCAGCTGTCACTCATTTTTAAATACCACACACACACAAAAAAAAAGGTCTGTATGGTATACACGGCAGTGTTTATATGATCCGTTGGTGTACAGGGGTTTATGTGCTTGTTCAGTTGGTATACATAATATGTATCTCTTCATTTATCTATACATATTTGTAAATACAGTTCCTCTGCGCTCATGACTTAGCATACACATAAACATGGCTTTATACACTTCGCATACATGCTCAAGAAAGCTAACATTGTATTGTCTCCATATAAACACGTATAAATACGTATATATATATATATATATGTATACAATGAACATGCATAAAGTAGAGAACAGTGATGGCGTCGGAGTGCGTGAAAATTGCCCTGGCCCAACAGTGTGGGCTTCATTTACTTGATTAATTCTGGGATACAGTGCTTAAATAATCACGTGACCGTGTAATAGGAAATTATGTGGCCGCTCCTTCCTGTGTAATTCCCTGTACTTTGAAAACAATCAGACACGACGCACGTTAATGAGGTTTGTATGTTGCAGGACATGATAGAATATGCGTTATTTTCAGTTTAGATGGTTTCGGTTTTTCTGTCTCTTTTTTCTACAAGTTTACTCTTCCCAGTTTTATGAGTGAGTCTGCTCCGTTTCATCCACAGCTTTATCAATATAGAAACTCTTCTTTCCATCGTTTCTGGCAAGTTTCTCATTTAGCTTCATTGTATAAACTTCGGTTGCTTTCTTTTCTTTGCAAAGAACAGTTCACTCTCTCATTATTGTTGATCTGTTTAAGAGACTTGGAGACTGTAATTAAATCTCCTCTTATCATTCTCTCCTCAGTGGTGGGATGATTCATGGTTAATTCTTCCTTGTAACTCAGCTATCTTATTTCAGGTATGCCATCAACGCTGCCCTTCTCTGGAGTTTACCAAATCCTCATATTCTCTGAGAAAGATAAACAAAACTTAAGGTGTGCACTTAATTTGGTTCTACTGTCAGCTGTAAACAATTAACTGAACACTGCCGTATCCGAGAACTTCAGGTATTAACAGGTAGATAATTTGCTTTCAGAACAATTGTCCTTAAGTGTTTGTTGTTCGGCGAGAGGGTTTGGGTAGTACGTCGACCCCTGCCGTAGAGATTCACAAAGATTATGGTCATATCAAAGCCTTCCTTCCTTCTGTCTCAGTTCCTTTACTTTGCCTTTGTATGTGTGTGTGTGTGTGTGTGTGTGGATTTATCTCTATGTATATACGACTTCTTCTTCATTTTCACCAGCTGAGCGGAAAAGCCTCAAAAAATTTCGTTTAGAAATGGCTTGTATATTCATATAAGAATATAAAAAAATTCGGAACATAATTTTATGACGCTGAGCGAGCGCATGAGGTGATGTGGCGAGGCAGCAGCAGCAGCAACAGCAGGTGTGTGGTGTCCAGTACACCACAGTGTTTGTTGGTCGCCCACACACCCTGGGAACACATTGCCCCGGAGTAAATACCACACCAGGTCATTTAAAGACGAAGAAATATGTCCGCTCTTTATGATACCCTCTACATTATCCTGTGATAAATGGGCTATACAACACTGAGCCAATACCAGTCATGTTTTATCATCACAGACCACAATTGTGTTCCTTTACTACATCGTTTGTGTTTCTTCTACAGTGACTGTTTCCTGTAAACACCTAATGATCGCCGGCTACACGTGTACAGGTACCAAGCATGTCACTGTTGTATTTGAAAGCAGTTTGATAATTGATGCATCAATGAACCAGTGTCCTTTGTGAATTAAGGAAGTCTTTTGTTTTCGTCAATGACCCAAAAACGTTTCAGGCCTTCAAATGTACATGATTTTTAGATATGCCTTATCTTTATTTCTATATTGGAGAGGTAGTACTCTCTCGGCCTTTTATAGACTCCCTTATGGGCTCTCGTGTCGGTCTTGAGAGATCCTTTATGTATATTTTGTCGTAAAGTCAGTCACAAAAGGGATCCCTTGCAAACTTTGGTGTGTAAAGTGTCATTGCTTCATTTACAAGGCTTCTCCTTTTTGGTGTTTTTTCATGCCTTTTTCGTCCTTTTCATCTGTTTTTCACGGGGTTTCATAACCCATCGAGGCACTTGTCCACAGCTTGGTTCTACAGGTTGCGGGAAAATATGAGGCCTATTATGACTCCAGGATGTGAAATATTGGTTTATGATGTTCATGCCTTGCTTTTTTTTTTTTTTCCTTTCCTAGTCTTTGCGGAGGATAATTCTGTTCGTTTAAGTCTGAATGCGTCTCGGTAGTTTTTATTTTCATATGACAGTTGAACATTGTTCGTTCATTAATGTTTCTGCATCTTTCCGCGTTTTGATGCATCTAAATTTCCTTGGAGAGATATGTGACAATTTGCGTCTTTGTATTCCCTTACTCCTTCTTTTCCCTTGAAATAATGCCGTCGTATCGAACCTGGACCGTTTACAAGATTCCTTAGACTTTTTTCGTGACACTGTCTGGTGCCAGATGCACTCATATGAAATGCTCGCTCACACACATCATCATAATTAAAAAACTGGATCATCCTAGATAGGTTATATTACCGTAAATTCTTAAACTAAACATGATATTCCTGACCCCATACATTATTGAGCTCCAGTGCTACCACAGACACGCAGACAAACAGACAATCAGACAAACATGACAAGACTGGTAGAGCCTCAGGTAGCTATCAAAGAGAAATATGAGTGAGGCCTCATTACGCTGAGTGATTTTACTACGATGATTATAACTAACTACGATAAGGCTTTACGTCGTCAGAAATAAAAGCTTTACGACTCGCATTACTTTTTTTACACCATTTTCTTAACAGTTATACGTATATTGACACTGAAAACCATCTGTCTGAGAAATGAAGACGACAAATGAGAACGTCTTCCCATAACAGGTAAAGATGCGAATACCACATTCCATCACGACTGTGTGTATCATCCCTCTTCTCAACACACATCAGTATTGCTCCGGCTGACATCCGCTGATATGAGCAATCGTGGGTGCAGGACGTGGGCGGTGCTCGCATGATCCCAGGTGTGAAGTATGCAAATGTAAAGCGGGGTTTTTCGGGCCATTAATTGTGGGTTGTCGTGGTGTGCAGGGGTGTGACGGGGAGAACTGCACGTTATGACAGTGATTGGGGCTGAGGTTAAGTCAATACAGAATCAGTAAATCAAATGGACTTAATAGTTTGTTTGCGGCTTGTCATGCCACCCTGTAATGATACTCCTTTCATTTTACTTTCCGAATTTTTTTTTTTAAGTTTAAACGTAAAAAATTATCTACAGAAATAACTATAAGGGATAAGCATCATAAAGTATGGCCTTCCATTGGTTTGTTAGTGATTCAGGGGTGAAAAAGTGAATGAATGTAGGTGAAAGTCATGATATGAATGTGGAATGGGCTGTATGGAAACAGGATAAGTTTCTGGATGCCAAATGAAAATGCAAGACAGAATGAAAAAATAATACAAGCAACTGGGGAGGAACTGTTGTCATCAGTGGCGCTAGCTACCAGAAATATGTCCAGCAGTTGACCAAAGATGAACTGCTTTTGGCAGGAGCTGTTACGGGATATGTAAGGGAAGATATAATAGATTCAATGGCTTAGAAGTATGACAGGATGGTATCAGAGGGTATATTTGGTTTAAAGGTACGTATAAGGCCAAGTTTAAGGGGAGTCGTAACGTGTGGACTGACCAGAAGTGTGACATAGAGTTATGATATATGGGATGAGGTGTGAAGTAACTCATGTCGGCAATCAGCATGAATGTACAGCCAGAGTTCTGACTGGCGACTAAATTCGTGGAAGGAGGTAGAACGGAATAACGTGCGCTGTAACAGAAGGCATGATGGGATACAGAGATGCGCCCAAAGACCCGTGAACATCGCAATGATAATATATATCAGCATATATCATAAATTTTCCATAGTCTGCGGATGGTTGTCGACCCAGACGGAAAATACGTACCTATCGTGTCGTCTTATCCATGTACACATTTCCTTTTCTCCCTCTCCATATCGCTAGTTTTATGGCCCGGAATCTGTCATCGGTTTAATCCAGTGATACAAAGAAACGCAGACCTCCAGCAATTCAAAGGCCTATTCCAGACCCAGGATCAGAAAGGGTCGTGATTTTATTATTATAGCGTGGTTATTTGCTTTTCGATTTGAGGTAAAAGCGGTGCCGGTTTGACCAGCTCGGCACGTGAGGACTGACCAGCTGGGCAGATCCTCCTCACGCACCCCGCCGGTCTGGAACCCCCACCACCTTCCAGACGCCTCGGTACCTTTTATAAGACCACCGCAGTCGACTCTCTCTCTCTCTCTCTCTCTCTCTCTACCTGCCTACCTACATAATGACAATGTCTCGCCATAGGTACGAAGATGCTCTTTCTTTCTCTCTCTTTCATGAATGTAATTCAGACGAGATGAAAAACATCAAATGATTATTCGAAAATTTGAGAGCAAATGAAGAACAATAATAGTACTTCATTTTGCTAAAACTGAGACCGGCTTTTAAGTAGAGAAGAGCAAAATTAAGGTATCAATCTTCGGTCAGATCAGTTGTGAACGTGGAGAGTTATTCAATTGATCTCTGTAGCCAGTGAAAATTACCTTTTTTACCAACTTCTCAGAGCCAGTTCCAATCAAGCGAACCTGTCTACTTTCTCCTCTTAGTAGCATGAATGAAGAGTTGAGTTCTGTTATACGTAGGATAACATAAAGTGAAGCTAACTGTGTGCTATTGCTTAGCTCTTTCGTAAATTACTTGCTAAGGGAGGGATCTTAATGGGTAATGTGAACAGGTTTTGGCAGAGGATAACTGAACCAGTCCATATTATCGGAGACTTTAATGCCAGACGAACAAATCTCGACCATAGCAACAAATATCAGAGGTAGAAACAAGATGGCAATTGATAGAATCCTATGGCCAGACTCTTCAAGTTACAGAGGTCACTAAGCTCTCTTAACACCAAACATAGTCCTTGGAAATGGTTAAACTCAACAGCTCTCGTCTCCAGGACACAACGACCGTCAACACACACGAGAACAGTTCACAAAATCATAGGATCTGAATTTCGCAAAACACATATGTCAGGATCCGCAGACACCGTCCGTATGTGAATTAGAATCTGGCAGATATCGCACCCCAGACCTCCAGGTTCTGCTTGACATTCCGCTGAAGGAAGATTACAAGCGTCACCTCGTATTATGATTAACTATGCCCCTCCAATTCCAAATTTGACCACGCACGCTAAAAATGCATTTTCCAAGAGAAGTGCTTCCAAAACATTTTCTAAATGGCTGTAATAATAAAATCTTGAAATCAAAACTCCTAATGTTTGTTTTTATGAAACGAATGAATAATTTTGAAGGAGATGTTCTTGTTGCTCTGTCATGCGTCCTGCAAGAGCGTATCATTAAGATACTGGACTTAACTCGTTACAGTCATAATAGGCTACAAGGGCAAGCAGCTGTATTTGGATGGAATTATGGTTGTTGGCGTTGCGGACGAATGGTACTCTGGCGGTTGGTGTGGTAGGCAGCGTGTCTGGTAGATGGTAGGCATGGGTGTTGAGAGACAGTGGGAAGTTGTGGGTTCTGTCTGTAGTGAACCGTTTTGAGGATGGTGTGTAGTGTCGTATAGTTATGGGATAAGCCTATACAAGCAGAATTGTTCGTAATAATTCAAGCGTTCGTTATATCTCATTCCGATGTCCATACAGCTCAGAGAAAGGGGAAGAAGATGTACGTTTGAATACGTCCACTTGCACCTGATAATGGAAATACGATACGTAGTTTTTACAACGCGATAACGTAAATCCTGCGAGGTACTTTATTCCGTCAAAAATTAAACAGTGATATTTACAAACAAACACACCACATTTCCCATGTCCATAAATATTCCAGCCTAAACTAGACATAGCCAGCCATACTAATCACGCCGCCTGTAGATAAAAACGCAATAATAACCGAGGGGAATATACCAGTACGATGAACATTGGGAAACGAAATTACGGCCAACAATTTATTGCTTATTGGGTCCGTCAGGCCGGGTCCACAGCTGCGAGAGCTGGCCGGGTCTGGATATAAAGCATGCCTGCGGCGCGCGTGCATCCCTGCTGGAGTGGCCTGTTTTGATCAGGAAAAGAAAGAGCTGTATGTCTGTGGGTGTGGGTGGGCGAGTGGCCAGGCAGCAGCCGGCACACACAGCTCTTGCCATGTGACAGGTTGTTGTTGCTGCTGCTGCTGCTGCCCACTCCCGCAGGAATGAGACGATGCAAAGAGATATCGCTAATAGCATCGTAACTTACGTGTATCTCCAGATGTATTGCCATGGACTGCTTGATGTACAATATCCTATTTTGCTTTGCGCATTTTACGTATTTTTTCTTCTCATTATACCTGCTTCAGATAGCTCCAGGATTAACTGATAAGAATGTCTGAATGCTTCCCAATATACAAGTATTTTTGGAATATTCTATTGTTCTAAGTCAAATAGATGTACTGTGACTGAGAAATCTCCTGCAACAACTTATGAGGACACTTAACAGTTGTGCCCTAGTATGCTGTTTATGTCACCGTACGCTTTCGAGTGGAAATGTGATTACTCTAAAGATATTCTATACAAGTTCATTCCTGGTCAGCGGGATGAGCAACTGTCAATCATGACATATCCCAGTGATACAGGTAAACCCAATTTCCTCTTTAAATAATCTTAAATAAAGGCATGAAATTAACTACAAATTATCATGTCAGAAACAAATTAAAGTTTTCAAATTTATATAATCTGGTCGCCAGGAGATGTTTGATGAATGACTGTCAGACCTGACCACACACGAACACCATAGCTATACACTCTCCAGCATTTTGTACTTAGACTAGTTGCACGCGCTACGTTTACTCCAGTAACAAGCATGTAGTTAAACACCAAAGCTACACACACACACACACACACACACACACAACTGCTAAAGCCACATACAATCCCATCCATACGTATCCCACCCACACATAGACTACCCTGTATATCAGGACTACACATACACCCTATCTATACAGCTTCCGGCTATAACACCGTAGCCATACAATCACCATTTACTCACACACTTCTGTTAAAGGAAACTCCATCTTCAAATGCTTTAGTGGGACACACCCAAACCACACACTGGCTCCAGCCACACACTTATTACAGTTCTCGTAAACACACGGTAGAGAAGAGGCGACAACTGTGTTGGTTTTATGTCGTGAAGTGTGGCCTGGGGTACTAATTTGTGAACTGGCTTGGCGAAGTGGTGGGAGGGCTTATCCTATGTGATACCAGGTGTCACCAGAGGTGAGGTTAAGAAACTTGAGCTGGGGTTACGGTGATGTCTTCGGAGAGTGTGGGGCAGGGGTGTGGCCGCTGACCCCAGAGCAGGTGGGACTATGTCATCTAATCAGGTTAAACCATGTCGTCCCCAGGCCTCTTGATGTCAGGCCAAGACCCCCGGCCACCTGACCATTTAAGACCATGGCTCCTTCAGCCGCTTGATAAGGCCAGGCAATGTTCACTGGCCACTTCCCCCGTTCACTTTTTAGGTACCGTCCAGTGAAGTGGATTACTAAACTAACGCCCCTTCTGTTCACAGGTGGATAGCGACGACAAGTGTCCACGTTCGAGGAGGATAGGTACACGCGACGCCTCCACACCAACTCCACACACCACGCCATCCCCATAGGCACCACAACTTGTCACGCCAAGTTAGCTAACTTTACGAAGAACGTGGAAAGTGTTCTTCAAAACCATTTGCAAAGAGTAAATTTATACCACCTCTCGTGGCATGTAGGAAGAAAAAAGAGCTGTATGTGGATAAGGAATGTGCTTGGTAAAAAGAATTGAACATGGCGAGAGGCCGGGCGGATGGTTTAGGAAAAGGGTGGGCGATCCACGGGTGGATGAGCGAGTGTGAGGGCGGGTCCAGCGGTGAGCAGGTATTGCGTGAGCACAAAGCGGCGAGGCAGCCCAGGCTTGCATGTTAGACACATAAAAACCATCAAATATGAATGTGGTGGTTGGCGTGACGCGGCGAGCTCTCCACCAGGGCCTGGGACGGAAGGTAGGGAGCCAGACAGGTAGGTAGGTAGGTAGTGGGAAGACACTACGGAGGATGTAGAAGGAAGAGTGAAAACAAAGAAGGCTAGAAATTAGGTAGAGAAGTTGCAAGCATGAAGTAATTGCGGAAAGATGAGGAAGAGAATGAGTTAATGATGGCTGAGGGAAAATGAGAAATATGCAGAGGAAAGTGGAAGAAAAAAAAAAGATGAAAAGAGAGGGATTTCGCAATTGGCATTTTTTTGGCAAGTGAACGTGAAGAGAATAATGGAGAGGAACATGCACGGTGCGGCGACAGAAGGTGAGGTGACACAATTCATTAATAACACACGATTTTTTTCTTTGTAGGAATAGATGGCTTAAGTAGATAAAAGGGTGGATACTAAACAAGCGGATAAGTAGAGAAAAGTAGATGGAAACTTTGTGAAAAAAGAAGAACAATATATAATTGAATGAAATAGATGATGTATCTGTTGCTAATATCGAGCGTAATTCAGGAGTTAAAGGAAAACATTTATCTAATGAAAGAAAATGTGTTAACAAATAGCCACATGAATATATACCATCACAACGCCTTTCTGTTTTGTGTGTGAGAAAAAAAATCTTTGAATTACTTCGAATAGAAAAAAAAATATAAAGAAATCCCCCAGCCCGCCACCTGGTCTGGTCTGCCCGTGAACCATTCTCTGAGCCTGTAAGTAAACCACCCTCTCGACCTTTCCTTGAAACATTTTACTGACCTTTCAATAAAACCTCAAATTCCATTTACCCTTACATGCCCCAGGGTGAGCCCCAGTGTTGACCATGGCTAGCTTGATATACTGAGGTGACGTGTGTTGTAGTTTTACGTTTCTAGCTCAGCTCATTGGCTGGGTTGACATGAAGCAGTTTCATTACGTAACGTCTCAAATGAGTCTGAGTCTTGGCTGTTGTTACAGATACATTTAGTCGTCAGCTGCCGTTGTCTGTTGCTGCGGTGGATTTATCTTGATCTATAAACTGACTGTCTGTTTTACAACACTTGACAGATATTTAAGATATTCCTCACGCTGTACAATCTTCTTTAACGTTAATTTGTTATTCTGGAACTTTAGAGGATGGCTGTGAAATAATGAACTGTTCATATTCGCGAATTTTATCAGGATTCAATTGCATGCTGAAGGCAGTTTTATATTCAGTAGTAATCAAACTTGGATATCAGAGTTTTGGTTTCTGTGGTTCATAGCATATAGAGACGATTCATACATAACATTTCAGTCCATCTAAACCATTCTATTACATTCTCTAACTCGACAATACCTTTCGGTGTTTTCTAACTCTCTGTCACACGATTGTGTCTACAGCTCCCAATTCTCAAGCGAGGAACAGACAACAAAAATATACCTGGATTAGATTTAATGACTTCCTTTATAGGCATAACATAAACAAGTCGTTTCTTCCATAGATGAGAGGCCTGACTTGTCCCTAAGGGGTCGAGTGGGTTATATATCATGGCGATCAGTAAAGTAGATTCCATATATAATTCACGAGCGCCATTTCTCTCTTCCTGCAGACAGGAGCGGTCATTAAAAGGGTACACCGAAAATTGCAAATTAGATTGAGATTGATGAAATGTTCCAAGGACGTTTTTATAGATAATTACTGCCTGTTTTATGTATGTTTGATGAAAAAGAAATTAAAGTTTAGCAAAGCCTTCTTTCGTGGCGCATTAAAACTCACATGTCAAAATGTTTTGCCATCGCTGCAGAATAATTTGAAACCTGATTAAGACATAAATCAACTTTCCCATTGATTGCTGTAATTGCATAGAAATTGTTTTGGCTTATTACTTGGTTTAACTGGCGCGGGTGGATCAATCAGGCCTTACATTATGTTGTAGCCTCTTGCTCCGGCACCTTAATGGTGTGTTTGCCTTGGTCTTTACGCCTCCTGCACTGCTCTCGCTAATGGCGACTCTGCTACGTATCATTAACCCTTTAAACCCGCCTTACAAAGAATATTGTGTTTGCTCAATTGCTATAATGTTGTGTTTATGAGGCGGCATAAGCTCCATGACCTGCTTCCTGTCACAAGGGATAAACGATGTCCCTTACCAAGAAGGTGGTCAAGGTTCGGTGCATGACTGCGGTTACCGACCATCTGGGATCATACCAGTCGTTCTCTTGCCATCTCGTGAAGACGTCTTGCTCTACTCTCTCTCTCTCTCTCTTTCTCTCTTTATCATTCTCGAGTCCACTATAGTAAGAGGCACTAGTTTAACACAGCCTCACTTGATACATGTCTGTCGTTACTTGGAGAAGTATATATAATGGTAAACTTATCGATAATCTCATCAAAAGCCCATCTTACATTCTGTGAAACAACACCCATCCAGCCACCGTCCTGCGGTCATGCTTCCACCATATAAGAGTCCTGAACCTCCACTTCATCCACATCGCAGTCTCTGGCTACACTCAATAGAGTCGCAAGTGTGCCTCGCGTACGTATAGCCTCGTATAAATCTCACTACTTCCCTTCCAAACCGGGCAAATCCTCCTTCTCATAGCGGTCTTTCCTTCCTCCATTTTCTCCAAATAATCAAGCCATCTCGGTTGTTTTGCCCTTACCTTTCTTTCCGCTGGGAGTGTACCAACCATTTGCCTTATTGTTTCATTTCCAACTCCTTCTCTTCATCCTCTCCTCACCATTGTTCTTGGTGTACTCATCTTTGCCGCTTGTGTTCTGTATTTTATCTCTAGAGGCCAGTGCTCTGCCCTGTGATCCATATGCTAGCATTGTTGCAAGTTTGCAATCAAAAACAATCTTTTTTACTGCATGTGAAACAATAAGTTGTCTTCATATGGAATATATCTTTCTGAGGCTTACTTTTCAGTGTGTATTTTTCTATTTTCATCTTATTTCTAAAAAAATACTCCCCACTTATTCGATTTTTGTTTTTGCGTTTTCCTAAAGCACTTACATCCTCTTTTAATCACCATAGGCTCTGTATTTCCGTCTGTGTATATATTCTACATCAATTTTCAGTCCTGAATGCGTATGAGCCCCGTAGGACTCGGGCAGAAGCGCTAGCAGGTGTTATAGAGAGCTATGCGTAGAGCTGAACGATAAAATCGTTACCACATACAACGAGGGTTTTCGTCAATGCACATACATTATATTTCCAAGGATTTATCGAATAATTCTCATTTTTCTTCACTTACGGTAACTGAGTTCTTAGTTTTAACCTAATTGCACGCGAGACATTTAGTTGGATCTCCTATTGAGTTTAGATTTGCGAAAGTTCAAAGTTTCTGATAATTTCCAGTGATGAAGACCATTCGAATTAATTCCCATGAAGGCAACCATTTCTGAATCTCTTCATGCACAGCACTGCGGCCGTAAACCACCTCACGTATATTTCCCTTCGCGGAAAAATATTTTTGAAAAAGCTTGCTCTAATATGCGGAGGGAGGGATAATGAGCCTATTAGCATCTTCATAATTCTGATGAATGTACCATCTCAAAAACTGTGGCTTTTGGGTACGGAGATGCATGGCCCGCAGGATAATTAGAGATCTTGGTCCTCTTGAGTTAGAGGAGAAGAAGGAGTAGAGGTAGAGGTAAGGGAGGAAGGTCATGTCCCTCTCCAGTCACAGGACCGTGATGGGACGTGAGAGTTGCGTGGCAAGGAATGAGGACAGGGTCTATGGTGAGGACAGGATCTATGGGCTGACGTAAAAGGGAAGGGAGAGTACTGATTTGTGGAAAGTGATAAAGGTCATAGGTCTAGGAAGTGGGGAGGACACGAGGGAGAGTATTGATATGGAGGGAGGGAGGGAGTGTTAGCGAAGCTCGATAATAAGGGAGAGGTTATAGGAGTAGCGTGGGAGGGATAGGGTAAAAGAAAAGAGGATATTACTGGAGAAAGGATGGCGATGGTGATGTTTGGTGGTGGTGTGACTGGATTATTCCTTTAACCAAAATTTGACTGAAGGTAACATGTTTAGAGCCAGTATG
>JAYMFT010388471.1:0-19902 GCA_038088735.1 Panulirus argus | reverse complement strand
TCTCTATATTTCAATTAGGGCCCGGCCTTGATGTGGACTTTTGTCCGTGACTGGAGCCTTCAACATAAAAAAAAAGATATCCTCACAGTGTATACTACAGGCAGGTGAATGCACAGATGATGACCCAAGGTGGTATCCTGGAGTAACTGTGGGAGTCTGAAATACAGTGATCCACATGATATGTTCTGATGGTGGATTCATAACCACTCGAGACAGTGTTGGACAACAGCAAACATACAAAACAACGCTAGCAGAGCCAGACCTCCCAGTAGAGGAGAGGTCTCCTTAGTGACATTACAGACATCTCTAATATATTCAAAACATTTTTATCATCGGTACAGAAACATTGTGGGACGTACACAGGCAACCCGTAACATGATCCAGTGGGCTAACGCTTGGTTGAAAAAAGTTTCTCAACGACGTAGGGATAAATTTCTTTACAAAGAGGTTGATTGTGGTTCGTTATGAGTTACCTGTAAAAGGATAGAATCATTCAGTAGGAGACTAGAGGATTTTATCGTGTCAGATGGTTGCCGTTAACTAAATAATAGGGGGATTCGTAGTTCTTTTAAGTAGGTAACCTTTTCCAGTTTTTGCGTTTTCCGTATATGTGAGATGGATGCTGTCAACATGACGGGTGAGATGTTACCAGGAAGTGAATATTCCTCAACCTGGCAGGTATGGAGGATTTCTTAGTAAATATATCTTATTAAAAAGCCACGACTGAGTGCGTTTGAAAGGTAATATTTTCCTGAACGAAAGATGGCGAATGCGAAGGAAATTTTGGATTCATTAAATTCTGGAAAAGATTGTAAGATGTAAGTTGAAAAGCCTCTTACTAGCATGAGATGTGTATTGCCTCTGCAGCAGATTATTGTGGAAAAACATTAGTA
This sequence comes from Panulirus argus, assembly GCA_038088735.1. Taxonomy (NCBI): domain Eukaryota; kingdom Metazoa; phylum Arthropoda; class Malacostraca; order Decapoda; family Palinuridae; genus Panulirus; species Panulirus argus. Next base: position 19,009 of record JAYMFT010388471.1, on the reverse strand, counting down.
ACAGACGTAGACGATATATATGTCTTGAAATATAGATACGATCCTTGATTGGGGAAAACGTACACACACGCGTATTATTGTTTCCTAATATTGTGCCATGAGTGGAAGGTTATTATGAGCAAACTGCAGTTATGACAGCTGTAACTCTGCCACAAGACTCTGGAAAGTATGATTCAGTTCCTAACAAGCACCGTCACCTGCGTTAGGAACGCTGCCTGTTTTTTGGTCTCTTGTGTCCTGGTTCGCCTCAAGTGAACCTCTGATGAGAGTATGGGTGATTTTCTAATTTGTAAGCAACACCTCTTACATACTTTGATGAGAGTATGGGTGATTTTCTAATTTGTAAGCAACACCTCTTACATACTTCACCTGTTCCTCTTTTCATATTCTGTCTATATTCACTCTTTGGCTTCTTTTAAGCTTCTTATACTTCTGTGCCCATTCTTTTTCTTGTGCAGTTCGAGAACTGCCTGCCTACTGCATCTCACCCACGATATTTTTTTATCTTTTACCTTTCTGACTTCTTTCTCGCTGACCCTTTCGTAAAATCGAATGGGTCAGCGAGAAAGACATCACCTCCCACAGATGGTGCGTATGTTTGTGTAAGTGATTTTCGTTTATATGTAAAATAAAATAAACGTAATGTGTAGCCACATAATTCACCATCCCATTGCAGAGAATAACAGGAAAAAATGAATTCTTTTAACTGTAACTACTCGATGGGAGTGCTTTCCCGGAGGCCTCTGTTACATCGGGTATTATGAAGCTCGAGAACATGAGTGTATCACGATGGAACGATGGCTCGACCAATTGAAACTCGGCTTGTATACCCCGAATGAAATTCTCATTGGCCGTCAGCTGCCTTTTCGAGTAATAACAAAAACTTCCACGAGCGGCATCAGGTGTCAGAAGCAATATCTGTGTCCCTGTGATAACAAAAAAGGTCAAAATGACACAGTGCAGAGAACAAATTGAACAAATGTTGCAGTTCCATTTTTCTGTTTGGCAAGAGGATGTAACTGTATGACGGAAAATACTGGGTGAACCTGGAACTGATACACACGACTGGCAACATTTTAAACACTCGTCAAAATCGATCCTGCGAAAATTTGTTGTTAGGGAAAATCTGACTATCTATCTGTTCATCTATTAAGTTATCCGTTTGTCTGTCTGTCTAGCTATCTCTCTAATTATTTGTATCTGTTTATCTCTGCATCTATCTATCTCTCTGTCTGTCTGTCTACCTGTCTTTTCTAATTGTTATTTGATGATATATTTACTTAAACACATATTGATTTACATGCATACCTTCAGGTGAGCTGAAGCAACTTCATCATTTTAGAACACTTGCTGACGCATAGATCGAATTGCAAATGTTTAGATAGAAGGAATTTCTTCACACTGTCCGGTTATAGACACTGTCACATGCTCCTGTCTTGTCTTGTAGCGTATATACGACCTGTAGACCAGTTATCATGGCCAGAATCCTAAGGCCAATTCTCATACACCTCCTCAGAAAGAAATAGAAAATAATTGCGTGTCTTCAAGGCCATATTTATACGGCTCACAAAACTCACTAATTTCAGTTTTGTTTAAGACGGCAGGAACAGAGGTTTTCAAACGTAATTTATAATTTAAATAATTCTTCCGTGATAGAGAGGTCCACTGCAATGACATTTTCATTTTCGTCAGTTATTTACTAATGATGGAATAGATATTTCTTCACGGCCGACAAGTGACTCAACACAGTTCCTGCCACACGTGAAGTCCACCAGGAATTGATGGTAATCCCGTTTAGTGTTTCCATGTGCTGAAGACGTGGCGTTGGTGGAATACCCTATTACCTCATGTTTTAAGGTTTATGGGGCGCCTTAAGTGTAGCTGAGAGAGAGAGAGAGAGAGAGAGAGAGAGAGAGAGCAGCTTGTACACACAAGCACTTACGGTGAGACTTCGCCATGATGGCGGGGCCGACGCCAAGAGCGGGAAGAGAGTCGTGCTGAGACCGGCCTATATTTCTAACCTTCATTAAGGGTTTGTCGTAAAGTACCCAAGATTATCCAACATAAACTTCAACTGGTGTAATTTGTGTAATCCAAGCGGCGCTCCGTGACGTAATCTCCTTGTAAGTTTATTTAACCACACTGTAATTATATGACATAGGGGGAAAACATCCTACTTATGGGAGGATGTACGGTATATAATCACCAGAGACAATTACACAGCATGAGGTGTTTCCCTGAAATTCGCTTCCTCTGGGAACACTCGGACCTAACCACCAGCCTCAGACGGAATACAGCCGTCAGGTGTGGGTCCTGTTGTCGCATGGTGTTGTGTGTGTGTGTGGTCATCAACAACCACTGGTCATCACCTTAGAAGCCATGCTACTCGTCAAGCGGACAATAATAAAAAAATATTTACCGTAAACATCTTCGAAAATTACCCCTACTATAGCAATAAGGACGCGCCCATCAGGGAGCAGGCAGCCGTAATGCTGGAGTGTGCAGCAACAGCGGTGTTCCTGGTGTTTACCGAAGCATGGCAGTGGGCCGTCATCTCCAGCCACCAGACCTGCGTACGTCTCCATCCTGTGATTCGCACGAGGGGCGGCGACGCTGTTTCTTCGCACCAGTGGAAACTTCACGAAAACTTTGACTTGTAGACACATTGTTGTCCTTGATAGGGTCGTGATGCGTTATGATGATGGGAACGACGTGACTAACTCCTTGAGGATGACGTACGACCCTTCAACAGGACGGTACGACCCTTGAGCGCGGCGGTACGGCTCTCTTGCACAAAGGTGCGACACTTTGATACACGGAGCGATAGATTAACACGATGGTGTGATGGTTTGGCTTTGGACGTAACGTTAAGGGTCAGGTCGCGCCGTGATGGCTGGAGTAGCAGTTGTCAGGGTTGAAGACTGTGTGAGGCGTTGGTTGAAGTGTTCCTGGGAGTGCCATGAGCGAGGAAAAACTGGAGTAAGAGGAGAGAAGGAGGATGGTGATAGATCCCAGGGTTCAGTCCAGGTGGTCCCTCTCGATCACTCAGGTTGTTAAAGTGTCTGTTTTTTACTGTGGCAACTGAGCATATCTGGTTAGCTGAGAGAACGCTGCCCCACGCAAGCACACACACATACCGAGAACAGATCTTCCTCCCTATCTTTCCTCAAAGTAAAAAATATGTAAATCTGCTTTAGTCGGGATCGACTTGACTCAGCGGGTGACTTGCTCAACCTGTGGACAAGTTTCTCCACAGACACAAACACATGCACAAGTGAAATAAGAATAAACCTAGTTTGGCGGTTGTCTTTCAACTGACCTGTGAGCGGCTAGTGGTAGGTAGGTTAGGACGGGAAGTTGTTACGTACATTTCTGATTTTGTTGGTCACTGTTATAGGTAAAGTGGTCTTTTTTCTTCTTTCCTCACTATCCTTGTGGTGTGTGTGTGTGTTCTGTTAATAAATGTATCTTTCATATTATGCTGATCAGCAGGAGCGTATGAGAAAAAAAGATATCGATTGAGAGCACTCTTTAGCAGGTAGGCAATTACGAATTATTACCGGAGGGTTTTCAGTGATTTTATATGGCTTTTTACTCATTTCTAAATTTTCGAATCCATGGTGGACAAAAATCATGTATTTTGGAAGTTGTTTATGTTCTTTAACCTCTTAAGAACGGCCATACGACCCTTGAGCACTCTTCACTATTATGTCATGGCCTCTGAAGTTAGGTGAAGGCAAGGCTATCCTTGCCAAGGGCCGTACGTTGTGCTCACGGGTCAACTCCTGCAGGAGAGGTTAAAGTTGTCCTTCACGACACATGAGACAGGACACCAGCTTACAATTTTCACTCGTACATTAGTAACTGCAGAAGCCATATGTACCACCAATAGTTCTGATAAATTCCATAATGGTCGTCATGGCAGAGTAAGGCAATGGTCTTGGTGTGAGTGATAATGAATTTCAAGAGAGTTCCTTAAAAATGGCTGATGAGCTCCTGATAAGTGATTGTTGAGTTCCTGATAACTGACAGATGAGTTCCTGGTAACTCGTGAGTCGTGAGAAATTCCTTCCCCGTACAAGGTATATCCCCTTCCCTGTACAGAGACTATCCGCTTCCTTGAACAAGAACTATTCCTTACCCGTCACACTGACGCTTCACTCTCTTCATAGAGCGACTATCAAGTCACTTCCCTCTTTGCTTCCCCCATCCAGACTTTTAAAGCTATCAGTAATTTCTTCTCATTTCCATCTACTTCTTCCTTATGTCTACCATGCACTTCTCCTTTACAGCTGCTGCCCACTGCTTCCATACATCTACAATTCACTTCTCTACGTTTACCATGCACTGCTTCCTTACGTATCAACGGTCCACTTCCTTCATGACAACCGCCCACCCCTTCTCACGACGATCATCCTCTGTTCCTTCATCACTCCTCCACTCCCCCAAGTAACATCCATTCCCTCCCGCCCCACACCGACCAATCCTCCCTCCTCACTGCCTTCCAGTCTCTCTCACACTGACCACTCATCCCTCCTTTCAACCACCGTCCAGCCCATCCTGGCAATGACCGTCTCGTTACAAGATCATCCACCCCCTCATGATAATGCCCCCCCCCCTCCCTTCCCTGTTAGAAGAACCATCCAACCCCCACAGGGACTGTCCTCTCTCGTCAGAGTAACCATCCGCCTCTCCTGACAGTGACCATCCCCCTCGTTACAGGAACCACCTTTCTTCCCCCTCAGTAGGCGCCCCATGGAGTGGGCCCGCCCCACGGCAGATCCGACCAACCTACCGTAATACTTCTCCAGTACTATTAACGCTGATCCTTAATCATCAGTTACCTTTGAAGTCGGGTGTCAGACGGTCACCGTCTGTCCAGTTATTCACGAGGTCAATAAAAGCTAAACACCTCTGTAATCTGGAGCTATAAAGGGAAACTAAAATACAGGGAACCATTAGTCTACGTGGCAGCCATAATTAGCACAAAGGCTGGAAACGTGTTCAATCCATCGTACAAATTAGCATTCGCACGTAGGAATTAGTTGTGACTCAGCCGACCCGTGATTCATCTGTGGTGATATAATCAGTGGAAGACAACTGGGTTGATCGTGAACGATGGATCAACTTATTTCATTGATCAAGTACTGGGAGATGTGTCTAAATCGTCGATAGATCTACGTGAGTTCTGCAAAGACCAATCTGTGGGATGTTTTAGGTAAGAATATCAAAGTATGTATTCAGTCGCCCTAGTGTAAAAGTAATACCTCTGTTTCCCTTTCACCTTTAACATAGCAGGTATCAAAAGATATCTGCCTCAGATTTTTGAGAGAGAAATTATAGCACTGAGGCGGTGAAGCTGTGAGAAACGTTGTGCAGGGCAGAAGTGATGATTGAAGTATTTAAAGAGAGTCGAGGGACAGAATGGAAGGAAAAAATGGTGTATTGACTTGTTAGCAGTTAAGCAGAGTAAGAGTTGTACGAAGATACAGAAAAGGAAGTGGGTTAGAGATAAGCGGACTTTGTGGGACTAGAGAGAAAAGAAGGTTCATCCATCGACAGCTATAGTGATACGAATGGAAGGAAAACTGAAAATATGTTTAGAGGGCAGCAGACGACAACCAAACGACAGAAATGTAGAAATTAGAGACTTTTGCCAAGATTGACCGGATTCCATGTGGTTGAAGACATATAAGTCAGAAAGTGAAGACTCTCTCCAGCAGATCTTCCTCTGCAGGTACCATCTTAGTGATCAGGGAGGGAGACAATATTGTACTCTGGGTCCTCGAGAGGAATAGGACTGAAGAAAATCCAGAGACTTGGAACAGTAGAAGTCAGAGCAACAGGACGATAGTTAAAAGGATCAGAACGATATCCCAGTTCAACAAGTGAATGTTTCTAAGAGAGTGTAAAAGTGCTGGTCATGAGCCAGACGCGAAATACACGAGCCGACCCAGACACAAGCTGGGTGGTACACACCACTTTAAGACGCGAGGAGGAAAGCCATTACTCCGTATGCTTTACTCGTGCCTGGGGAGAGGAGAGAGCAGTGCTCTTTGGACTTTTGATGAGAGAATACAGGTAGGGTCATAGGGTGAGTGAGAGGTAAGTCTGGAGGAGATGCAGTTTCGGTAGTGTCCAGAGAAGAATTAGAGGTGAAGAAAGTACCGAAGAAAAGCTTTATTAATAAGAGAGAAGCTCAAGTGTTATCAGGGCGGAGAAGAGGAGGAAAGATTCATTCAGAGAAGTTATTAGAAATATTCGTGTGTAGGGCCGAAAAAGCTGTAACTATTAGTAGAGGAAGAAGGAGAGCCATCGCATTCCTTGCTTACTGATGTCCACCTGACGTGAAGTGGAAATTTGCGATGACTCTCAATCCACCGGATATAAAGGTTGAATTAAGTGCCCGACGAGGGGGAATGTCTCCATGCTCCTTACACCTGGTTACTCGTCCACATGGTAAATCAAAGTGTGGATGACAGAGAGGAGGTCGTAGTGGAGTGCCGGATGTATGCCTCTATACCAGTAGCAGTGACCTCTGTTATTTGTGTTTTGCATACAGGCAATAGTCTAGCTTAGGAAAGACAGAAAAGGATTTCACAGAATAGTGTATATTGCCAGACTATGTAGAATATTGTATTTGTAAGGATCTCTCGCTTTATCACATTTCCACTCCACCATAAGAAACTAGCACTACTTCAAGAGAGCAGGATTTGCAAAGAATAGACCCAACGGTTCCATTTCAGCAAAACATCAAGATATCTCTCGGAATGAAAGAAACGACATGGAAATTTGATATCATCAAAAATACATTAAGAACCTGAGGCATTTCATGCGCTGAAAACGAAGACAGGATTGGAGACTGTGCAACGCTTCATGCTGGTGCTGGGTACGTTACATTACTTGTGTGATTGTGTCTCTCGGTTCTTGTGGCACTGATGACGGAAGCTTCAGTGTCCGAAATGGCTGCCATTATTTTATTTTACTTCAGACGTAATATTCTTTCTTTTACACACACACACACACACACACGACACCTGATCACAGCCTTCAAGTTAGGTTATGTGGTAGTTTAGGAGGAGAATGAAATGGAGCCCCACGAGTGTAGAGCTCCATCTCCGGACTCTACATATAGGTAACTACAAACGCGTAATGACACACACACTGGGTGGGGTCGAAGGAAGAGTGGGCTTTATTGTGAACAGGCTGGAGCACACCACCATCAGCGAACGTTCACTTTAGCTGGCGACTGTCTCCAGGATGGGTGTCTCACCTTGACCCAGCTTACAACAGACTGCCGGCTGAACATGATACCTTAAGGACTTACCATCTCTCCAGCACAGAACACAGCGGGCCTCCCTTAGGCGGATATTCATTGTTTCACCGTAGAGCCGCATATATTGCCGCACATGTCAAAATACACACACACACGCACACACACACACACACACACACACACACACACACACACACACACTTTACACACACACACGCACACACACACACACTAACGAGATTTTCGCGTGTAAGTCCCCGGCAGGGCTGTTCGCCAGGACCCTCGCTGGCGCCAACTGCAAATCAAGACTGGATGCAAGAAATTTTGTAAATGGATGGAATTAATAAAAAATAAGAGTAAGACATGAACATTTTGGGAGTGACGGCGGGAGAGGTCGAGAGGGTTGAGGTGGGAGAGCGAGGAGGGGAGTCCAGAGGGTTGACTGAGGTCAGTGTTGAGGTCGAGGGGGGGATGAGTGGCAGGCGGGAGGGGCGGCGGTGGTAGTGCCACATTAGCAAGGGAAGGGAAAGCGAAGGAAGATGAGGTGGAGGAAGGGGACAGGAAAAGCGTGCTCGTCTGCATGACTCGAATCACATGACGACTACGAATTACGCTGTTCCAGATGAGATGGTTGTGTCCATTATTCCTGCCTTGCTGCTGGAGGCCTTTTCCAACACGGAGAGCACCCCTGCCAGGGCGGGTGAGGAAGGAATGGCTTTCATGGAAGATTGTAATGAGGTTGGGTCGATTTTTTGGGAACGGAACAAAATGTGAGTAATATTTGGTCGCTAGATGACTTCTTTAAAGCACTAATCAATGTGGGAAAACCTTATACGTCTCGCGAAGTGATAAGAGTGTATACCTTTAACTACTGTTAAACAGCATTATCACATTTCCTTCCATATCTCCTCCATATCCTAATTTCTTCCCTGAGGAAAAAATCAATGAACAATTGTGGGCAACAGCAAAACGAAAAACACCCCCTTTCCTTTGAAAACAATGATGAATTGGCAATTCGCGTGTCCGGACGGTTGCCAGCTAATGCTTCCCATTATTTTTCTCGAAAAATGTGCGATTAAGATTATGAAAAGTCCGATGTTTCGTCACATGATCTGAACTATCCGCAGAATGAATAAAATCTTCCTTCATGCCGAAATTTTGGGTATATGGACGGATTAATTCCCAAAGTAAATCGGATGATGTCTTGACCTAAGGCTTGACACTCCTCCTCAGAGCGAGGTCGATATCATTGCCAAAGTCCGCTGCGTCTCATGGCTCAAGGCCATTACCATATTCTCGTATCTTGGCTCGTGTTGCGCATGTCATTATAGAATAAGACATTATACCGAACGGGATGATGCAGTATTCGCCGAGTCTGTTTATATTACAGCTGTCATATTAGTATCGCTGGCATCAGACCGCTATTACTACTATAATGACTGCAATTCTAGCACCACTTTTACTGGCAGGACTACTGCTATTACAGCTGCTATTGCCAGGAAGCTGGTGCTGTTACACAGGCCTCCCAGTAGAGTAATGATCACTGTGGCGCCGGGGCCTAGCCAGCAGTTTGTTTTCTGGGCTGAAGTCGTGTCAATACTTGTCAGTCCCGTAGGCCAAGCTGCTGGTCGCCCCAGTGCGGCTGTTTGCCACCGTTCTGGACATCCGAGTCTGCCGTAAGGGAAACAATGACGTTTATAGAGATTGCAGCAGACGCTAGGGGAAGGTCGCATAGCTGACCCCATAGGGTGGAGGATGGAACTGGGAACACAATGAACATATGTAATAAGAGCCTAAAGGAGAAAGCTAGTATGATTTGTTAAACTCGGCCCACTCTCCCCGACGCCCTGACTCCACGCTGCCGCTCTCACTGACACCTTCCTCTCCCCCACTCTCTTGCACCTCCCTCTTCTCCACCAGTTTCCCTGACGCCCTCCCTACTCTCCCCCGCTCTCCCTGACACTCTCCCGTTCACCAAACTTTCTTAATCCTGGAGTATATGTGAATTTTCCGGGAACAAGAACTAAAATTACGGGAGACCTAAGTGACAGTTGCGCTTTCTTTCGTCTCGAGGGAAAGTAAAATTGCACCGTCTTGAGCCCGCCCATTAGTGTCAGAATCCCCCGATACCTCGCATTATGGCATATCTTACGACCTCGTCACAAGAGAATCAAATTCCTTCTCCCAATTTGCAATTCGAATCAGGACAATCAGGGTTGAGAATCTTGTAAACGTTACGCGGGGGCCACATATTTTCCCAGCCGCTCTTCTGAACTCGTCCAGCATGTGGTGTATGGTGCCCCTTCACCCACCTTGACGGGGTGTTGGTGCCCCTTGACCTCCATTGATGGGGTATATGGTGCCCCTTGACCCTTCTTAATGGGGTGCATGATGCACCCTGACCTTCAGTGACGGGATGTATTTTGCACCTTGAAACTGTCGTTCTTTTTTAATTCAAATAAAGTAATTTAATTTTCTGATTGACAAGAGTCGAGCAGAAGGCTTAACACTGTTACATCCAAAACAGCTCAAGATATTTGCCTGATCCTCTTAACGTAAATCTGTGCTGATAAATTATGGGCTGTTCTGTGGCATTATAGATAATTCAGTGGAATTATTGATTACTGTAAGATTTCTGAGTATAATTCTAGATTACTGATTATCTTGGGGGATTCCTGTGTTTCACTTGGAATAACTGTTATATCTGAATGATTATTATGTGTGATTACTTACGATTATGAAGAATTGCTAAGCGTTATGTGAGATTACTGACAGTAAGATGATACTGGTAATTAATGTTTGCGAATAGAGGTAGTACCGTTAGCTTAATGATCATCATCAGTAATCTGATTAAATCTAATCATCATAGGAAATCGATGATAACCTAGCAATATTATTGATTATCCTGCAGACTTTCTGACTATAATCCATAATTGATAATTACCACGAGAGATTATAGCATGCTCATGCGGTATTACCGAAATCATGACAAGGCTACCGATTATTGGGTAAGATTATTAATTATACGACGAGACCACTGATTACCCTGCAAGGCTGCAGCTTACCCAACAGAATCATAGATTGTATTACGTACAAACTGTATGCCCGGAGGAATTCCTGTCAGGCCTTCGATGATTACTAATTACCCTCTATGAGCAGCATGTATCACTCCAACCCACCCATAACCTATTGAACACGGCGAATCGACCATTGAACACAAGGTTATGACCCCTGAGCACGACGTCACCACCCTCGTGTATGATAGTGTCATCGTCAACCTGACCTTCAAAAGTTAGGTCAGCGGTCAGGTATTCACACCGCAGGGTCATGCCTGACCTTTAAAGATAAGGTCAACGGTTAGGCCATCATGCCAAGGGTTATATCGTCAAGGTCGGTCGTGCGATCCTGTTCATGAAGTTAAGGCCAGGCTCTGTCTGGTAACAGTGGAATTACCACACACAAGTCGCTTCCTATACCCCTAGTTGTACAAACGCTGTTGAACAAAACAGGCTACAGTCTCCTGTCGTCATACGTGGTTGTTAAAAGATGAAAAGTCACACATGGATTGACCTAAGAAACCCGGTTGCAGTGAAAAGGTCATACAAACCTGATGACACCAGCCAGGTCACAAAAGTTAAGGTAAACAAATCTGATCCCAGAAATACGAGAACGCAAACCTTGGCACGCGAATCATGCCCACGGCGGCTGCAGGCACCACCCACAGGCAACCACTCAAACTCATCAACATGCCAGAGGAACGAGGAACAGTAAACAGGCACAGTTGGTATTCTCACCAACGTCTGAAGACCAAGTATGTCTGAAAACAATTTTCTCGTCACATACACAAACTGCCGCTGAAAAAAATAAAGACATTTCTGAATGCCCTTAAAAAGCGCTGCTTATTCCCGTCGAGTCAGACTGATGACAAACCTCGTAGAAGAACAGTAGATGGTACAGAGACGGCGGCTATTGTGCCGTGTGTCGCCCTGTAACTCTGCCGTCCTTGACCGACAGTGATCGTCCACCCTGCCGGCACGTTGGTCTGGCTGCCGTCCTCCCATCTGTCACGTGCATTGCAATTACATTATGCTTGCATGACCTGCTTGTGTGTGTGAGGCCGGGCTTGCTCGAGGCTGAAGCAGGTCTGCTGGGACTGTCCAGGTCGGAACTAGCCGCGTTAGTCCGTCCGTCCGTCCGTCCGTCTCTTAGGTCACACAGGGCAGGACTCATAAGTCAGGTCATAGAAGGCTGAACTGGACTCTCAAGTTGGGTCACATAAGCCTGAGTTCTTAGGTCACGCAAGCCTCGTATCTCACAAGCCCAGTTACGTGGATGGCTGCATCCGTCTCATACAGAGGAGTTAATAAACCAACATGACCACATGAGGTGGATGACACATAAGCCTGGCCCCACAGGGCAACACACATGCAACTCCACAAGCCGGACCAAGCAAGCCAATCCCTACAAGTCGGGTTACGCGTATGCTGTGTGCACCAGTGTGCGAGTTGGCTGAAGGCGAGGATCCTGGTCAGCACGAACTGTGCACGAAGTCAGGTCTTAGGTGTTTAAGGAGCATTTGTAGCGCCCAACGCCCTCTCCTTCTTGGGTCCTCTTGTCATCAGATGATGCTTGTAAACAGTTCATGCATTCGTTTATGCTGAGTTTTGATTGTTTAATGTTTATTTTGCTCGTGTAATTGGGATCTGTTATGTGTTCTTTAGAGATATATTCGTTCTCTGTTTTCCAAGACGAGTCGTGTATGAACTCATTCTTTACCAAGTAAAAACAGTCTGTAAGTTATCTCGACGCGTGATTTATTAGGTGTTATGTTCATGATTTGCATGGCAGTAATAACAGTTCAGAAGAAAAACACTAAATTACAACATGACATCTCTACCACATAAATCACCCTACCCCATAAATCATTGCCAGAAAGTTGTTTGAATGTCGCACTTCTTGCAAGAAGTAACCTTATACTTCCTGACATGATATTGATGACTTAAACACGACTGTTTAATAGGTATAATGGCCAAGCAACTGACCAAGGACAGGTGAAAGGCCTGGCTCTCATACCCACGGGGTCGAACTGTTGTCCTCACGGGTGGCAGCGTTGTGCTCAAGGGGTTAACACTTGCTGGGCCTTACGGTAGCGCGTGGCGGAAGGTGTGGAGTTTCGCAGGTCACACACTGCCTCGCGTGTCGGTACCCCGCACACACCCGCCACTCATGCACTCACACGTTGTTATTATCAAACAGTCAGTTCTTAGTGATGCAAAGCTTTCGCCGTTCGCCACATAGCCGGGGCTGGTATGTTGACCCGCGGGCAGCGTTACTCAATAATATCTCTCCTTTACCCCAAGAACTGCAGTCGAGACGGTAAGTAAGATGTAACGAAATTGTACAGATTGCCGTCTTCATGCTGCCAGTACTCAACACTGATATTCTAACTTCTAAACAATTTTAGATTTTGAAATATTGAGGTTTTAAGTTATATAAATCAACACAAGCAAAGTACCTTGTCCAGCAATATAACATTATGCTGTGTATTCATTAGCATCTACCTGGGCAAATAAGACACAGCAAATACGGCCGTAGTGGACATCGAAGACTGGCGGCATACTGCACTACCGGTGAGTATATTAAGATTCCAGTCAGGCGTCAGTGTGTCCAGCCAACCTCGTTGCGGCCCGCTAGCTCTTCTTTCGCCTTTGTGGCCCGCGTGTCTACGTATGTAGAGATATGCCTACGTATGCGGCAGCTAAGCAGATTTTGGGTCATTCTACACACACCCATTAGTGAGATGGTCAGATGATGAGCAAGTGTCGCGCACCGACCAATAGGTAGGAGGGTTCAGCCAGCCACACATGAGTCGGCAGGACTGTTATGAGGTCAGCTGAAGGGATGTGACGTCGCTCGTGTCATACATCCTCTTATACACATGTCTGTCGTGTCATACACATCAGCAGGAGAGTGTGAAGACCAGGGAAGCTCCTGCACTTGAGAACAGACAGCCAAACCCTTATCCCCGCGAGGGTGGCCTGGCCAAACCCAACAACTTGCCCCGTTAAATGAAATGTCATGATTCTGAACGTATCACACAAATGCACTTTTGTGACTATATTCCTTTCTTTTCAGAGAGACAATGAGTGCCGGAAAAAGACTTAAAAGTGATGTACTCGTATATGGAAGAGGCGTCGAGGATCATACGCAAGGTCAGTGAAACCACAGTATTACATTGTATAACACGGTTAGCAAATAAAGCATTAAATATAATCTAAAGTTATCAAATTATGTTTTAAGTTTCATTCTTCCATCTTCTTTCTTGCATTGAATGTACAAGAAAATTTCAGGCCAGTTTAAAGTGAATGTAATTTGCCATGATACATATATCACGAATACGGCCATGTGTAATATGATTTCGAAAGTATCAGTTTCTAGTTATGTCTTTGATTAGATTTCATGATTTCTTGTATTGCTGGATGTGTTATACAATGTTTTGATTATGCATATCATAAAAGTGCTCACAACAGGGTCATCTAGCATCAACGAAAATGTTATGCCATCACCAGAGGTCAGATACGAGTGAGTTGGAAACGTAAGGTAAGACGAGAACAGACCCATATCAGCAAGAGGAGCAAGAGGCTTGAAAGGTCAGTTGATATCAAAAAGGTTGTAGTATTAAGGTTATAATATGGACCAGATTAGTACATGTCAGCTGAAGGGTTATGATGTTAACCAGTCATCCATGGGTCACGTGAAGGGTTATAATTATTGTCAGGTAAGTTAAGCATGAGTTACCTGAAGGTTTAGAAGATTATTATATGGTTGGCAGGAGGGTAATACTGGTCCATTATAGTGAAACCTGCGGCAGCCAAAAGGTCAGGAAAACAGGAGGTCACACGAGTCACTCACGATAATGCGGTCACCTTTGGTGACACATGGATGAACAGGAGGTACAAGGTTAGGGCGACACACGTCAGTAGGATGTCTCTAAGGTCGTACTCTCAGCTACTGTGGGAGGCAGGCTGGCAGGAGGAGTTGAGGAATCGCTATGGGTTACACTTGTTAAGCAAGAAAGTTTACGCTAGTCAGGATTAGAGACAGAACCTTTAACATCTCACGCTGGTCACGTGGAGAGTTGTAAAGTCCAGCAAGGTCACTCATGCGGCAGCAGTTAGGTCAGTCATAGTCGGGCTCTGCCCAGGGAAATCAGCTTAGAATAAATACTGCAGAACAGATTAGTTCCAGGAATTTTGTTCCGCGGATAAAGTGGGATGAGAGAAGATAACTGCCAGTGAACTGTATTGAAAATATTTTACCTTTTCAGTCGGAAGTAGAGAATGAGGACAAGACATCGCCCCCAAAAACCATAATATACTGAGAGACGGTTGTGCCCGTCTTAGACGTCTTTTGCTGTAATGATCGTTTTGTTTTTGTAATTGTCACCCGTGTCCTCATCTCGTGACCTGAGGAGAGACAAATTAAAATTTGACGAAAATCATTTCTTAAATTATCTTTACTTGTCATTAGAGAAGAGTCTATGTTGTTGACATACTCAGCAAGGTAATCAAAAGGTTGTTTGAGGAACTTGTGATTGAAGACTGGAATATTTCCTCCAGATTAAACGATCTTTTAACTTTAAAAAATGGAAAGAAATCTGCCATCCTGATGGAGCAGTAGAAAGTAAACACAACATCTTATAAGCATTGTAATGAATGTCACTTGGTAAACATTGCTAGACTCTTGTGGAACCTGAACATGGCCTCAGGAACGTGTGTGTTAACCGGTCTGGATCTCGTGTCGCAAGGCAGGTGAACCAGGTCCATAAGAAGAAAAACCTTCTTTATTCACCTTATTATTCCATCCCTCATTGCAGCGTACCTTTAATTGAAATCATTTAAAACATTGGAATGATAATGGCACCTAAATTACTCGAATTCACTTGGTAATGGAGACATCATTAGTATCCCTCTAACTATTTGTCATACATGGAATATTCATGACCTATAATGTGATTAGTGTCAGTGTTGTAGTAGCTCTCTCTCTCTCTCTCTCTCTCTCTCTCTCTCTCTCTCTCTCTCAGCTGGATGTATCTACATCATTAACCTTTTTACAAGTGCATCCCCCACAGAGTATTTGCTTGTCTAAATACTTCCAATCATAATTACTTCTAATCTCTGCAACGTCTTGATCATCCCCCCCCACCCACCCTTTGCTCAGCCTCACATTTTTCCTCGTTTGCAAAGCCTTGTCCACTTCCGATAAACATATTATGGAAACTTTAAGTTTACTCAAAAGTCAACACTGCAGGAACAGCAATGTTCGACTATGACGAATCGATTGATATAATTTTCGTCGATATTCGAGAGTTGACGTGTCTGCTTTTGTTAACTAATATTTAGTGGGAAGTTTACACGGTGAGAAGATTGTGAGAGAAGAAAACCTGAGCCATAGCCCCACAAGGAACTTGTGCAGCTGAATGTCCTCCTTACTTATGGTAATGTTGTCAGTAGCAATAGTAATGGGAGTGGGGGAGCTGAGTGATGCGTTCCTGTCATACAGAAGAAATCAGCCTGCGGGTCTGGATAGTGTTCTCGGAAGATTTCGTGGCTCTTGTTCTCCTCAGCTTCCGTCGTGATTGACAGTCGCTTCAATATTCTGCGTAACATCCTTCATTATCAGTGTTTTCTTAATCAATATCCATAATTAGCTTTAATCATCATCGTTCGTAATTAGTGTCCTCAGCATATTTTCTAATTATTGTTCTCCTGAGTATCCTTCATAATTACCGTTTCCCTTCAGCATCCTTCTGAATTATGTTCCCCGCATCGTCCCTCACAGTCGTGTGAGGGAGCCTGAGCAACACAGCACTGTTTGTTGAATCACTTGATGAAGAAGACCATCCCAGCGTTGGCGTGGAGTATTACTCAAGGTCGGCGCATGATGCGAGGTGGTCATGCAATACTTTAATCTTCTGGGGAGGCGAGACCTATCTGCTTGCTCTCGTCTCAACTGGTGACGCGAGATAGTTCCTCGTGTTGTCTCATATTTCTTTGGGGAGACGTCGTTCCCTGTAGATGATAAGGAAGCGATCTCGTGTTGTTTGGTCTCTTCAGGTTAGGACGGGGTGGGGGTGGGGGATATCCCAGATGATGTCTCATGTTTCCGCTAGACTGTCTGAGATGATCCCGTCCCTTCTGGTCACGTAAAACTGTTCCAGGTGATGGCGTCCCCTGTAAATGTACTTCGTCGTGAAAAATACTCAGAACATCTTATTTGTAGAGCGTTAAGTTGTTCGTGTGTGTGAAGGATATGACTTACTTACACAGTAACTCTGTAACGATCACAGAAGTGGTCGGAGTTCACTGAGACAAGCAGAAAGCACTTCGTTAAATGAAGCATCGACTCTCTTAACTCCACGATTCTCTGTAGCAATCATCATTTCATGATATCCTTCTGCATAAAACAGTGTATTTCGTGAAACAGAGTTTTAGGTAATCCTTCATAAGTATGAGAATCATCTACTGTGATCACAACAGAAATTGTGATCATACATTATTCTGGTATCCTTGTGAGGCGATGTTTACTTTGTCTGTATGTGACAGACGTGTCTTGGTACTCGTCTCTAAATCGTATAGGCCATATACATGGTTATGGCAAAGTTCTGTAGGGCACATACGGTTGTGTCTACGTCTTGCTACCCACATCTCTTCGATGATACTCCTAACACGATTTGTTAGAGGATACGTAAAGAAATGCTTTATGGTATATGAATGGTACATCAGTAGAATAAGGTGAGTGATGAAATTGTAATTAAGGACAACATGCACAAGTCTAAAAAGTTGTATGACAAATGATTTAGAGATGGTGCCCCACGGATGTAAAAGTTCCTCCCTGTGCGGTACAATTGGGTAATTATGAATCGGTAATTACATACACGAAGACGAGACAATATAGAGACATATGCACACCCGTCCCTACACAGAGGCAGGCACACGTACGGAACGTGTTAAAATGATTAGAGTAACGACTTCATCCGGCGGAGGGAACAGCCTGTGAGTTATTGTTGGTACCCACGCAGCCAGCTCTCCAGGCTGGTGTGGCCACACGCCATGTGCCACATGCTCATCGTGTGCCACATGCTTAGCTTCCTGTTTGCTGCCATAAATTATATATATATATATATATATATATATATGTAAGCTTACGACCTGTTTTATGTGATACTGTCAGAAGTAGGAATATTACGGACTCATTTGGAACGAGAAGTTCCCGGACGAAAATGTACTCTTTTCGTCAGTTGACCGCGATGTTGACATATTTACTTACAATCATGTGAAATGTATACTGGAAAAATCTTTTACGTTTTAGGAAAAAACTCGAATGGGTGATTAATTTTGTATCAAAAACTTATGATAACTAAGAAATAGGTCATTTCTCTACATTATAAAAGTTTTTGGTATAGAAAAAACTATTTTAATATCAGTGAGTTTTCCTGTAGAAGGTTTCAAAGTGATGAACATTTCAGGAAATATCCTTTCAGCCTGAGTAGGAGGCCATGAATAATAAAGCCTTGCTTTATAACGTGTCAGACGAGCTGCTATCGAGTCTTCCTATTCAATAAATCACTGATTTTTTAACGTCTTGTGGCACTGAACGGAAGCAGGAAATGAAATAGTCGAGTCTGATGATAGTAAACTATTGCTTTTATTTTCCGTTTACTTTAAAGACCGAGAAATGTTTCTATCTTTCCTTCTCTGTTTATATCTTTGTTTCCGTATCAGGCTTGTGAGTTGTTTCTGGTCGAGGGGAAGGCCGCTGGAGGTACAATCTATTCCATGACGATCGTTAACCGTCAGCGTGCAGCCTGAGGGCCAAGTGGCGACGTCTGGTGCAGTAGCGTGTATCTGGTTTGGCTATAACAGGAGCAGCAGCACCAGCAGGAACATTACTGGTAGGTGCAGCTCCAGCAGGAACTACAGCAGCAGGAGCAGTAGCACTGACAGGAACAGCACAAGGAGCAGAAGCGGCAGCAGAAGGACCAAACCCACACAAGCAGGAACAGCAGCAGGAGCAGCAGTAGTGCAGGGGGCAAGGGGGAAGTGTCCGGTACGTTATTGCCGCGGGGCTCCGGCGTCAGGTAAATATTGAATTATTCGTGCTGCTACCTGGCGCCAGCTGGCCGGCAGGGGCGTGGCTCGTGGGGCGGGGCGGAGCGTGGAGGGGAGGGGCCTCGGCTAGAGTGTGGGCAGGGTTGAGGCCCAGGGGCGGGGCGGGGCACAGTGTGGGAAGAGTGTGGCTGGTCTGAGCTGTGGGCGGGGTTGTGACCCGTGGGCGGGATGTAGTGTGGGATGAGGCTGACCTGGAGGGGGAGCGAGGGGGGGGGGATACATTGTGACGACGGAATGAAAAGCAATTCATTCTAAATACACTGAACTTGCGCCGAGATCATTAGGCTTTAAAACCTGATATACGTATGTCCACTTACGTAAGTAAACACACACACACACACACTCTGTATAACCACTAGCTATGTACAGACACACGCCCTCACACAAAACACACACGTGCGCACAAGTGCACAAAAGAAACACGCACACAAAAGACAAACATAAAGACACATGTGCACACACTCACAAACATTTGTCCCTTCTACTGTGATGTAATATATATATATATATATATATATATATATATATATATATATATATATATATATATATATCTATATAT